>CAKAJE020000518.1:59893-90271 GCA_916610135.2 Macropis europaea | reverse complement strand
TTTACGTCGCTCCTATTTCAGATAGCGTATTGGGCTATGCGGCATCTCAAAGCGCATGAAATGGCGAGTAAAATGAACTATTAAACTTCTAGGGTAGGGCAAACAGAGACCCGATTAGATCATTTTATATTATGGTTAATTTAAGAATTCAGCGAAATTCTATCACATTTGTTCAATTTACGTCGCTCCTATTTCAGATAGAGTATTGGGCTAAGCCGCATTTCAAAGCGTATGAAATGGCGAGTAAAATGCACTATTAAACTTCTAGGATAAGCCAAACAGAGACCCGATTAGATCAATTTATATTACGGTTAATATAAGAATTCAGCGTAATTCTATCACATTTGTTCAATTTACGTCGCTCCTATTTCAGATAGGGTATTGTTCTAAGCGGCATCTCAAAGCGCATGAAATGGAGAGTAAAATGCACTATCAAACTTCTAGGATAAGGCAAACAGAGACCCGATTAGATCATTTTATATTACGGTTAATATAAGAATTCAGCGTAATTCTATCACATTCGTTCAACTTACGTCGCTCCTATTTCAGGTAGCGTACTGGGCTAGGCGGCATCTTAAAGCGCGTGGAATGGCGAGTAAAATGCACTACTAAACTTCTATGATAGGGAAATCTGAGACCCGATTAGATCATTTTATATTTTGTTTAAAATAAGATTTCAGGGAAATTCTATCACATTTGTTCAATTTACGTCGCTCCTATTTCAGATAGCGTATTCGGCTAAGCGGCATCTCAAAGCGCATGAAATGGCGAATAAAGTGCACTACTAAACTTCTAGGCTAGGGCGAACAGAGACCCGATCAGATCATTTTACATTATGGTTAATAAAAGAATTCAGCGAAATTCTATCACATTTGTTCAATTTACGTCGCTCCTATTTCAGATAGCATATCGGGCTAAGCGGCATCTCAAAGCGCATGAAATGACGAGTGAAATGCACTATTAAACTTCTAGGGTAGGGCGAACAGAGACCCGATTAGATCATTTTACATTTTGGTTAATAAAAGAATTGAGCGAAATTCTATCACATTTGTTCAATTTACGTCGCTCCTATTTCAGATAGCGTATTGAGCTATGCGGCATCTCAAAGCGCATGAAATGGCGAGTAAAATGCACTATTAGACTTCTAGGGTAGGGCAAACAGAGACCCGATTAGATCATTTTATATTATGGTTAATTTAAGAATTCAGCGAAATTCTATCACATTTGTTCAATTTACGTCGCTCCTATTTCAGATAGAGTATTGGGCTAAGCCGCATTTCAAAGCGTATGAAATGGCGAGTAAAATGCACTATTAAACTTCTAGGATAAGCCAAACAGAGACCCGATTAGATCAATTTATATTCCGGTTAATATAAGAATTCAGCGTAATTCTATCACATTTGTTCAACTTACGTCGCTCCTATTTCAGATAGCATACTGGGCTAGGCGGCATCTTAAAGCGCGTGGAATGGCGAGTATCACGCACTACTAAACTTCTATGATGGGGCAATCAGAGACCTGATGAGATCATTTTATATTTTGTTTTATATAAGATTTCAGCGAAATTCTATCACATTTGTTCAATTTACGTCGCTCCTATTTCAGATAGGGTATTGGTCTAAGCGGCATCTCAAAGCGCATGAAATGGAGAGTAAAATGCACTATCAAACTTCTAGGATAAGGCAAACAGTGTCCCGATTAGATCATTTTATATTACGGTTAATATAAGAATTCAGCGTAATTCTATCACATTCGTTCAACTTACGTCGCTCCTATTTCAGGTAGCGTACTGGGCTAGGCGGCATCTCAAAGCGCACGAAATGGCGAGTGAAATGCACCATTAGACTTCTATGGTAGGGCGAACAGAGACCCGATTAGATCATTTTACATTAAGGTTAATATAAGAATTCACGGAAATTCTATCACATTTGTTCAATTTACGTCTCTCCTATTTCAGATAGCGTATTGAGCTATGCGGCATCTCAAAGCGCATGAAATGTCGAGTAAAATGCACTACTAAACTTCTAGGGTAGGGCAAACAGAGACCCGATTAGATCAATTTATATTACGGTTAATATAAGAATTCAGCGTAATTCTATCACATTTGTTCAACTTACGTCGCTCCTATTTCAGATAGCATACTGGGCTAGGCGGCATCTTAAAGCGCGTGGAATGGCGAGTATCATGCACTACTAAACTTCTATGATTGGGCAATCAGAGACCTGATGAGATCATTTTATATTTTGTTTAATATAAGATTTCAGCGAAATTCTATCACATTTGTTCAATTTACGTCGCTCCTATTTCAGATAGCGTATTGGTCTAAGCGGCATCTCAAAGCGCATGAAATGGAGAATAAAATGCACTATCAAACTTCTAGGATAAGGCAAACAGAGACCCGATTAGATCATATTATATTACGGTTAATATAAGAATTCAGCGTAATTCTATCACATTTGTTCAACTTACGTCGCTCCTATTTCAGATAGCATACTGGGCTAGGCGGCATCTTAAAGCGCGTGGAATGGCGAGTAAAATGCACTACTAAACTTCAATGATAGGGTAATCAGAGACCCGATTAGATCATTTTATATTTTGTTTAATATAAGATTTCAGGGAAATTGTATCACATTTGTTCAATTTACGTCGCTCCTATTTCAGATAGCGTATTGGGCTAAGCGGCATCTCAAAGCGCATGAAATGGAGAGTAAAATGCACTATTATACTTCTAGGGTAAGGCAAACAGAGACCCGATTAGATCATTTTATATTACGGTTAATAAATGAATTCAGCGAAATTCTATCACATTTGTTCAATTTACATCGCTCCTATTTCAGATAGCCTATTGGGCTAAGCGGCATCTCAAAGCGCATGAAATGACGAGTGAAATGCACTATTAAACTTCTAGGGTAGGGCAAACAGAGACCCATTAGAAAATTTTATATTATAGTTAATTTAAGAATTCAGCGAAATTCTATCACATTTGTTCAATTTACGTCGCTCCTATTTCAGATAGCGTATTGGTCTAAGCGGCATCTCAAAGCGCATGAAATGGCGAGTAAAATGCAGTATTAAACTTCTAGGGTAAGGCAAACAGAGACCGATTAGATCATTTTATACTACGGTAAATATAAGAATTCAGCGAAATTCTATCACATTTGTTCAATTTACATCGCTCCTATTTCAGATAGCCTATTGGGCTAAGCGGCATCTCAAAGCGCATGAAATGACGAGTAAAATGCACTATTAATCTTCTAGGGTAGGGCAAACAGAGACCCATTAGATCATTTTATATTACGGTTAATATAAGAATTCAGGGAAATTCTATCACATTTGTTCAATTTACGTCGCTCCTATTTCAGATAGCATACTGGGCTAGGCGGCATCTCAAAGCGCTTGAAATGGCGAGTAACATGCACTATTAAACTTCTAGGGTAGGGCAAACAGAGACCCGATTAGATCATTTTATATTATGGTTAATTTAAGAATTCAGCGAAATTCTATCACATTTGTTCAATTTACGTCGCTCATATTTCAGATAGTGTACCGGGCTAGGCGGCATCTTAAATCGAGTGGAATGGAGAGTAAAATGCACTAATAAACTTCTATGATAGGGCAATCAGTGGCCCGATTAGATCATTTTATATTTTGGTTAATATAAGAATTCAGGGAAATTCTATCACATTTGTTCAATTTACGTCGCTCCTACATCAGATAGCGTATTGGGCTAAGCGGCATCTCAAAGCGCATGAAATGGCGAGTACAATGCACTATTAAACTTCTAGGGTAAGGCAAACAGAGACCCGATTAGATCATTTTATATTTTGGTTAATATAAGAATTCAGCGAAATTCTATCACATTTGTTCAATTTACGTCGCTCCTATTTCAGATAGCGTATTGGGCTAAACGGCATCTCAAAGCGCTTGAAATGGCGAGTAACATGCACTGTTAAACTTCTAGGGTAAGGCAAACAGAGACCCGATTAGATCATTTTATATTACGGTTAATATAAGAATTCAGCGTAATTCTATCACATTTGTTCAATTTACGTCGCTCCTATTTCAGATAGCGTATTGGGCTAAGCGGCATCTCAAAGCGCATGAAATGGCGAGTAAAATGCACTATTAAACTTCTAGGGTAGGGCAAACAGAGACCCGATTAGATCATTTTATATTATGGTTAATATAAGAATTCAGCGAAATTCTATCACATTTGTTCAAATTACGTCGCTCCTATTTCAGATAGAGTATTGGGCTAAGCGGCATTTCAAAGCGCATGAAATGGCGAGTAAAATGCACTATTAAACTTCTAGGATAAGGCAAACAGAGACCCGATTAGATCAATTTATATTACGGTTAATATAAGAATTCAGCGTAATTCTATCACATTTGTTCAACTTACGTCGCTCCTATTTCAGATACCATACTGGGCTAGGCGGCATCTTAAAGCGCGTGGAATGGCGAGTAAAATGCACTACTAAACTTCTATGATAGGGTAATCAGAGACCCGATTAGATCATTTTATATTTTGTTTAATATAAGATTTCAGGGAAATTGTATCACATTTGTTCAATTTACGTCGCTCCTATTTCAGATAGCGTATTCGGCTAAGCGGCATCTCAAAGCGCATGAAGTGTCGAATAAAATTCACTATTAAACTTCTAGGCTAGGGCGAACAGAGACCCGATTGGATCATTTTATATTTTGTTTAATATAAGATTTCAGGGAAATTCTATCACATTTGTTCAATTTACGTCGCTCCTATTTCAGATAGCGTATTCGGCTAAGCGGCATCTCAAAGCGCATGAAATGGCGAATAAAGTGCACTACTAAACTTCTAGGCTAGGGCGAACAGAGACCCGATTAGATCATTTTACATTAAGGTTAATATAAGAATTCACGGAAATTCTTTCACATTTGTTCAATTTACGTCTTCCTATTTCAGATAGCGTATTGGGCTAGGCGGCATCTCAAAGCGCATGAAATGGCGAGTAAAATGCACTATTAAACTTCTATGATAGGGCTATCAGAGACCCGATTAGATCATTTTATATTGTGGTTAATATAAGAATTCAGTGAAATTCTAACACATTTGTTCAATTTACGTCGCTCCTATTTCAGATAGCGTACTGGGCTAGGCTGCATCATAAAGCGCGTGGAATGGCGAGTAAAATGCACTATTAAACTTCTAGGATAAGGCAAACAGAGACCCGGTTAGATCATTTTATATTACGGTTAATATAAGAATTCAGCGTAATTCTATCACATTTGTTCAACTTACGTCGCTCCTCTTTCAGATAGCGTACTGGGCTAGGCGGCATCTTAAAGCGCGTGAAATGGCGAGTAAAATGCACTATTAAACTTCTATGATAGGGCTATCAGTGACCCGATTAGATCATTTTATATAATGGTTAATTTAAGAATTCAGCAAAATTCTATCACATTTGTTCAATTTACGTCGCTCACGTTTCATATAGCGTATTGGGCTAAGAGGCATCTCAAAGCGCATGAAATGGCGAGTAAAATGTACTATTAAACTTCTAGGGTAGGGCAAACAGAGACCCGACTAGATCATTTTATATTATGGTTAATTTAAGAATTCAGCGAAATACTATCACATTCGTTCAATTTACGTCGCTCCTATTTCAGATAGCGTCCTGGGCTAGGCGTCAGCATAAAGCGCGTGGAATGGCGAGTAAAATGCACTATTAAACTTCTATGATAGGGCAATCAGAGACCCGATTAGATCATTTTATGTTTTGGTTAATATAAGAATTCAGAGAAATTCTATCACATTTGTTCAATTTACGTCGCTCCTATTTCAGATAGCGTATTGGGGTAAGCTGCATCTCAAAGCGCAAGACATGGCGAGTAAAATGCACGACTAAACTTCTAGGGTAGGCAAACAGATACCCGATTAGATCATTTTATATTGCGGTTAATATAAGAATTCAGCGTAACTCTGTCACATTTGTTCAACTTACGTAGCTCCTATTTCAGATAGCATCCTGGGCTAGGCGGCATCTTAAAGCGCGTGGAATGGCGAGTAAAATGCACTATTAAACTTCTAGGATAAGGCAAACAGAGACCCGATTAGATCATTTTATATTGCGGTTAATATAAGAATTCAGCGTAATTCTGTCACATTTGTTCAACTTACGTAGCTCCTATTTCAGATAGCGTACTGGGCGTGGCGGCAACTTAAAGCGCGTGGAATGTCGAGTAAAATGCACTATCAAACTTCTATGATAGGGCAATCAGAGACCCGATTAGATCATTTTATATTTTGGTTAATATAAGAATTCAGCGAAATTCTATCACATTTGTTCAATTTACGTCGTTCCTATTTCAGATAGCGTATTGGGCTAGGCGGCATCTCAAAGCGCATGAAATGGCGAGTAAGATGTACTGTTAAACTTCTAGGGTGGGGCAAACAGATACCCGATTAGATCATTTTATATTACGGTTAATATAAGAATTCAGCGTAATTCTATCACATTTGTTCAACTTACGTCGCTCCTCTTTCAGATAGCGTACTGGGCTAGGCGGCATCTTAAAGCGCGTGGAATGGCGAGTAAAATGCACTATTAAACTTCTATGATAGGGCTATCAGAGACCCGATTAGATCATTTTATATTTTGGTTAATATAAGAATTCAGCGAAATTCTATCACATTTGTTCAATTTACGTCGCTCCTATTTCAGATAGCGTCCTGGGCTCAGCGGCATCTCAAAGCGCATGAAATGGCGAGTAAAATGCACTATTAAACTTCTATGATAGGGCAATCAGAGACCCGATTAGATCATTTTATATGTTGTTTAATATAAGAATTCAGCGAAATTCTATCACATTTGTTCAATTTACGTCGCTCCTATTTCAGATAGCGTATTGGGCTAAGCGGCATCTCAAAGCGCGTGAAATGGCGAGTAAAATGCACTATTAAACTTCTAGGGTAGGGCGAACAGAGACCCCATTAGATCATTTTATATTATGGTTAATTTAAGAATTCAGCGAAATTCTATCACATTTGTTCAATTTACGTCGCTCCTATTTCAGATAGCGTATTGGGCTAAGCGGCATCTCAAAGCGCATGAAATGGCGAGTCAAATGCACTGTTAAACTTCTAGGGTAGGGCAAACAGAGACCCGATTAGATCATTTTATATTATGGTTAATTTAAGAATTCAGCGAAATTCTATCACATTTGTTCAATTTACGTCGCTCCTATTGCAGATAGCGTATTGGGCTAAGCGGCATTTCAAAGCGCATGAAATGGCGAGTAAAATGCACTATTAAACTTCTCGGATAAGGCAAACAGAGACCCGATTAGATCATTTTATATTGCGGTTAATATAAGGATTCAGCGTAATTCTATCACATTTGTTCAGATTACGTCGCTCCTATTTCAGATAGCGTACTGGGCTAGGCGCCATCTTAAAGCGCGTGGAATGGCGAGTAAAATGCACTGCTCAACTTTTATGATAGGGCAATCAGAAACCCGATTAGCTCATTTTATATTTTGTTTAATATAAGATTTCGGGGAAATTCTATCACATTTGTTCAATTTACGTCGCTCCTATTTCAGATAGCTTATTGGGCTAAGCGGCATGTCAAAGCGCATGAAATGACGAGTGAAATGCACTGTTAAACTTCTATGATAG
This sequence comes from Macropis europaea, assembly GCA_916610135.2. Taxonomy (NCBI): domain Eukaryota; kingdom Metazoa; phylum Arthropoda; class Insecta; order Hymenoptera; family Melittidae; genus Macropis; species Macropis europaea. The sequence goes on along the minus strand of CAKAJE020000518.1, from coordinate 82,611 downwards.
GGCAATCAGAGACCCGATTAGATCATTTTATATTTTGGTTAATATAAGAATTCAACGAAATTCTATCACATTTGTTCAATTTACGTCGCTTCTATTGCAGATAGCTTATTGGGCTTAGCGGCATCTGAAGGCGCATGAAATGGCGAGTAAAATGCACTATTAAACTTCTAGGGTAGGGCAAACAAAGACCCGATTAGATCATTTTATATTATGGTTAATTTAAGAATTCAGCAAAATTCTATCACTTTTGTTCAATTTACGTCGTTCCTATTTCATATAGCGTCCTGGGCTAAGCGGCATCTAAAAGCGCATGAAATGGCGAGTATAATGCACTATTAAACTTCTAGGGTAGGGCAAACAGAGACCCGATTAGATCATTTTGTACTATGGTTAATTTAAGAATTCAACGAAATTCTATCACATTTGTTCAACTTACGTCGTTCCTATTTCAGATAGCGTACTGGGCTAGGCGGCATCTTAAAGCGCGTGGAATGGCGAGTAAAATGCACTATTAAACTTCTATGATAGGGCAATCAGAGACCTGATTAGATCATTTTATATATTGGTTAATATAAGAATTCAACGAAATTCTATCACATTTGTAAAATTTACGTCGCTCCTATTACAGATAGCTTATTGGGCTTAGGGGCATCTCAAAGCGCATGAAATGACGAGTGAAATGCACTATTAAACTTCTAGGGTCGGGCAAACAGAGACCCGATTAGATCATTTTATATTATGGTTAATTTAAGAATTCAGCAAAATTCTATCACATTTGCTCAATTTACGTCGCTCCTATTTCAGATAGCGTACTGGGCTAGGCGGCATCTTAAAGCGCGTGGAATGGCGAGTAAAATGCACTATTAAAATTCTATGGTAGGGCAAACAGAGACTCGATTAGATCATTTTACATTAATGTTAATGAAAGAATTCAGCGAAATTCTATCACATTTCTTCAAATTACGTCGCTCCTATTTCAGATAGCGTACTGGGCTGGCCGGCATCTTAATGCTCGTGGAATGGCGAGTAAAGTGCACTATTAAACTTCTATGATAGGGCAATCAGTGACCCGATTAGATCATTTTATATTATCGTTAATTTAAGAATTCAGCGAAATTCTATCACATTTGTTCAATTTACGTCGCTCCTATTTCAGATAGCGTATTGGGGTAAGCTGCATCTCAAAGCGCAAGACATGGCGAGTAAAATGCACTACTAAACTTCTAGGGTAGGCAAACAGATACCCGATTAGATCATTTTATATTGCGGTTAATATAAGAATTCAGCGTAACTCTGTCACATTTGTTCAACTTACGTAGCTCCTATTTCAGATAGCATCCTGGGCTAGGCGGCATCTTAAAGCGCGTGGAATGGCGAGTAAAATGCACTATTAAACTTCTAGGATAAGGCAAACAGAGACCCGATTAGATCATTTTATATTGCGGTTAATATAAGAATTCAGCGTAATTCTGTCACATTTGTTCAACTTACGTAGCTCCTATTTCAGATAGCGTACTGGGCGTGGCGGCAACTTAAAGCGCGTGGAATGTCGAGTAAAATGCACTATCAAACTTCTATGATAGGGCAATCAGAGACCCGATTAGATCATTTTATATTTTGGTTAATATAAGAATTCAGCGAAATTCTATCACATTTGTTCAATTTACGTCGTTCCTATTTCAGATAGCGTATTGGGCTAGGCGGCATCTCAAAGCGCATGAAATGGCGAGTAAGATGTACTGTTAAACTTCTAGGGTGGGGCAAACAGATACCCGATTAGATCATTTTATATTACGGTTAATATAAGAATTCAGCGTAATTCTATCACATTTGTTCAACTTACGTCGCTCCTCTTTCAGATAGCGTACTGGGCTAGGCGGCATCTTAAAGCGCGTGGAATGGCGAGTAAAATGCACTATTAAACTTCTATGATAGGGCTATCAGAGACCCGATTAGATCATTTTATATTTTGGTTAATATAAGAATTCAGCGAAATGCTATCACATTTGTTCAATTTACGTCGCTCCTATTTCAGATAGCGTCCTGGGCTCAGCGGCATCTCAAAGCGCATGAAATGGCGAGTAAAATGCACTATTAAACTTCTATGATAGGGCAATCAGAGACCCGATTAGATCATTTTATATGTTGTTTAATATAAGAATTCAGCGAAATTCTATCACATTTGTTCAATTTACGTCGCTCCTATTTCAGATAGCGTATTGGGCTAAGCGGCATCTCAAAGCGCGTGAAATGGCGAGTAAAATGCACTATTAAACTTCTAGGGTAGGGCGAACAGAGACCCCATTAGATCATTTTATATTATGGTTAATTTAAGAATTCAGCGAAATTCTATCACATTTGTTCAATTTACGTCGCTCCTATTTCAGATAGCGTATTGGGCTAAGCGGCATCTCAAAGCGCATGAAATGGCGAGTCAAATGCACTGTTAAACTTCTAGGGTAGGGCAAACAGAGACCCGATTAGATCATTTTATATTATGGTTAATTTAAGAATTCAGCGAAATTCTATCACATTTGTTCAATTTACGTCGCTCCTATTGCAGATAGCGTATTGGGCTAAGCGGCATTTCAAAGCGCATGAAATGGCGAGTAAAATGCACTATTAAACTTCTCGGATAAGGCAAACAGAGACCCGATTAGATCATTTTATATTGCGGTTAATATAAGGATTCAGCGTAATTCTATCACATTTGTTCAGATTACGTCGCTCCTATTTCAGATAGCGTACTGGGCTAGGCGCCATCTTAAAGCGCGTGGAATGGCGAGTAAAATGCACAGCTCAACTTTTATGATAGGGCAATCAGAAACCCGATTAGCTCATTTTATATTTTGTTTAATATAAGATTTCGGGGAAATTCTATCACATTTGTTCAATTTACGTCGCTCCTATTTCAGATAGCTTATTGGGCTAAGCGGCATGTCAAAGCGCATGAAATGACGAGTGAAATGCACTGTTAAACTTCTATGATAGGGCAATCAGAGACCCGATTAGATCATTTTATATTTTGGTTAATATAAGAATTCAACGAAATTCTATCACATTTGTTCAATTTACGTCGCTTCTATTGCAGATAGCTTATTGGGCTTAGCGGCATCTGAAGGCGCATGAAATGGCGAGTAAAATGCACTATTAAACTTCTAGGGTAGGGCAAACAAAGACCCGATTAGATCATTTTATATTATGGTTAATTTAAGAATTCAGCAAAATTCTATCACTTTTGTTCAATTTACGTCGTTCCTATTTCATATAGCGTCCTGGGCTAAGCGGCATCTAAAAGCGCATGAAATGGCGAGTATAATGCACTATTAAACTTCTAGGGTAGGGCAAACAGAGACCCGATTAGATCATTTTGTACTATGGTTAATTTAAGAATTCAACGAAATTCTATCACATTTGTTCAACTTACGTCGTTCCTATTTCAGATAGCGTACTGGGCTAGGCGGCATCTTAAAGCGCGTGGAATGGCGAGTAAAATGCACTATTAAACTTCTATGATAGGGCAATCAGAGACCTGATTAGATCATTTTATATATTGGTTAATATAAGAATTCAACGAAATTCTATCACATTTGTAAAATTTACGTCGCTCCTATTACAGATAGCTTATTGGGCTTAGGGGCATCGCAAAGCGCATGAAATGACGAGTGAAATGCACTATTAAACTTCTAGGGTCGGGCAAACAGAGACCCGATTAGATCATTTTATATTATGGTTAATTTAAGAATTCAGCAAAATTCTATCACATTTGCTCAATTTACGTCGCTCCTATTTCAGATAGCGTACTGGGCTAGGCGGCATCTTAAAGCGCGTGGAATGGCGAGTAAAATGCACTATTAAAATTCTATGGTAGGGCAAACAGAGACTCGATTAGATCATTTTACATTAATGTTAATGAAAGAATTCAGCGAAATTCTATCACATTTCTTCAAATTACGTCGCTCCTATTTCAGATAGCGTACTGGGCTGGCCGGCATCTTAATGCTCGTGGAATGGCGAGTAAAGTGCACTATTAAACTTCTATGATAGGGCAATCAGTGACCCGATTAGATCATTTTATATTATCGTTAATTTAAGAATTCAGCGAAATTCTATCACATTTGTTCAATTTACGTCGCTCCTATTTCAGATAGCGTATTGGGCTAAGCGGCATCTCAAGGCGCATGAAATGGCGAGCAAAATGCACTATTAAACTTCTAGGGTAGGGCAAACAGAGACCCGATTAGATCATTTTGTACTATGGTAAATTTAAGAATTCAGCAAAATTCTATCACGTTTGTGCAATTTACGTCGCTCCTATTGCAGATAGCGTATTGGGTTAAGCGGCACCTCAAAGCGCATGAAATTGCGAGTAAAATGCACTATTAAACTTTTAGGCTAGGGCGAACAGAGACCAGATTAGATCATTTTATGTTTTGGTTAATATAAGAATTCTGCGAAATTCTATCACATTTGTTCAAGTTACGTCGCTCCTATTTCAGATAGCGTACTGGGCTAGGCGGCATCTTAAAGCGCGTGGAATGGCGAGTAAAATGCACTATTGAACTTCTATGATAGGGCAATCAGAGACCCGATTAGATCATTTTATATTTTGGTTAATATAAGAATTCAACGAAATTCTATCACATTTGTAAAATTTACGTCGCTCCTATTACAGATAGCTTATTGGGCTTAGCGGCATCTCAAAGCGCATGAAATGAGGAGTGAAATGCACTATTAAACTTCCAGGCTCGGGCGAACAGAGACCCGATTAGATCATTTTACATTCTGGTTAATAAAATAATTCAGCGAAATTCTATCACATTTGTTCAACTTCCGTTGCTCCTATTTCAGATAGCGTATTGGGTTAAGCGGCATCTCAAAGCGCATGAAATGGCGAGTACAATGCACTATTAAACTTGTAGGGTAGGGCAAACAGAGACCCGATTAGATCATTTTATATTATGGTTAATTTAAGAATTCAGCAAAATTCTATCACATTTGTTCAATTTACGTCGCTCCTATTTCGGATAGCGTACTGGGCTAGGCGGCATCCTAAAGCGCGTGGAGTGGCGAGTAAAATGCACTATTAAACATGTATGATAGGGCAATCAGAGACGCGATTAGATCATTTTATATTTTGTTTAGTACAAGATTTCAGGGAAAGTCTATCACATTTGTTCAATTCGTGTCGCTCATATTTCAGATAGCGTATTGGGCTAAGCGGCATCTCAAAGCGCATGAAATGGCGAGTAAAATGCACTATTAAACTCCTAGGGTAGGGCAAACAGAGACCCGATTAGATCATTTTATATTATGGTTAATTTAAGAATTCAGCAAGATTCTATCACATTTGTTGAATTTACGTCGCTCCTATTTCAGATAGCGTACTGGGCTAGGCGGCATCTTAAAGCGCGTGGAATGGCGAGTAAAATGCACTGTTAAACTTCTATGATAGGGCAGTCAGAGACCCGATTAGATCATTTTATATTTTGTTTAATATAAGATTTCAGGGAAATCCTATCACATTTGTTCTATTTACGTCGCTCCTATTTCAGTCAGCGTATTGGGCTAACCGGCATCTCAAAGCGCATGAAATGGCGAATAAAATGGACTATTAAACTTCTAGGGTAGGGCAAACGGAGACCCGATTAGATCATTTTATATTACGGTTAATATAAGAATTCAGCGTAATTCTATCACATTTCTTCAAATTACGTCGCTCCTATGTCAGATAGCGTACTGGGCTGGCCGGCATCTTAAAGCGCGTGGAATGGCGAGTAAAATGCACTATTAAACTTGTATGATAGGGCAATCAGAGACGCGATTAGATCGTTTTATATTTTGTTTAATATAAGATTTCAGGGAAATTCTATCACATTTGTTCAATTTACGTCGCTCCTATTTCAGATAGCGTATTGGGCTAAGCGACAACTGAAAGCGCATGAAATGACGAGTGAAATGCAGTATTAAACTTCTAGGGTAGGGCGAACAGAGACCCGATTAGATCATTTTACATTAAGGTTAATATAAGAATTCAGGGAAATTCTATCACATTTGTTCAATTCGTGTCGCTCATATTTCAGATAGCGTATTGGGATAAGCGGCATCTCAAAGCGCATGAAATGGCGAGTAAAATGCACTATTAAACTCCTAGGGTAGGGCAAACAGAGACCCGATTAGATCATTTTATATTATGGTTAATTTAAGAATTCAGCAAGATTCTATCACATTTGTTGAATTTACGTCGCTCCTATTTCAGATAGCGTACTGGGCTAGGCGGCATCTTAAAGCGCGTGGAATGGCGAGTAAAATGCACTATTAAACTTCTAGGGTAGGGCAAACAGAGACCCTATTAGATCATTTTATATTATGGTTAATTTAAGAATTCAGCGAAATTCTATCACATTTGTTCCATTTACGTCGCTCCAATTTCAGATAGCGTATTTGGCTAAGCGGCATCTCAAAGCGCATGAAATGGCGAATAAAATGCACTATTAAACTTCTAGGCTAGCGCGAACAGAGACCCGAGCAGATCATTTTACATTATGGTTAATAAAAGAATTCAGCGTAATTCTATCACATTTGTTCAATTTACGTCGCTCCCATTCCATATAGCGTATTGGGATAAGCGGCATCTCAAAGCGCATGAAATGGCGAGTAAAATGCGCTATTAAACTTCTAGGATAAGGCAAACAGAGACCCGATTAGATCATTTTATATTACGGTTAATATAAGAATGCAGCGTAATTCTATCACATTTGTTCAAGTTACGACGCTCCTATTTCAGATAGCGTACTGGGCTAGGCGGCATCTCAAAACGCATGGAATGGCGAGTAAAATGCACTACTAATCTTCTATGATAGGGCAATCAGAGACCCGAGTAGATCATTTTATATTTTGATTAATATAAGATTTCAGGGAAATTCTATCACATTTGTTCAATTTACGTCGCTCCTATTTCAGATAGCGTATTGGGCTAAGCTGCATCTCAAAGCGCAAGAAATGGCTCGTACTATGCACTATTCAACTTCTAGGGTAGGGCAAACAGAGACCGGATTAGATCATTTTATATTTTGGTTAATATAAGAATTCAGCGAAATTCTATCACATTTGTGCAATTTACGTCGCTCCCATTTCAGATAGCGTATTGGGCTAAGCGGCATCTCAAAGCGCATGAAATGGCGAGTAAAATGCACTATTAAACTTCTAGGGTAGGGCAATCAGAGACCCGATTAGATCATTTTATATTTTGGTTAATAAATGAAATCATCGAAATTCTATCACATTTGTTCAATTTACATCGCTCCTATTTCAGATAGCGTACTGGGCTAAGCGGCATCTCAAAGCGCATGAAATGGCGAGTAAAATGCACTATTAAACTTCTAGGATAAGGCAAACAGAGACCCGATTAGATCATTTTATATTACGGTTAATATAAGAATTCAGCGTAATTCTGTGACATTTGTTCAACTTACGTAGCTCCTATTTCAGATAGCGTGCTGGGCTAGGCGACAACTTAAAGCGCGTGGAATGGCGAGTAAAATGCACTGTTAAACTTCTATGATAGGGCAATCAGAGACCCGATTAGATCATTTTATATTATGGTTAATTTAAGAATTCAGCAAAATTCTATCACATTTGTTCAATTTACGTCGTTCCTATTTCAGATAGCATACTGGGCTGGGCGGCATCTTAAAGCGCGTGGAATGGCGAGTAAAATGCACTATTAAACTTCTAGGGTAGGGCAATCAGAGACCCGATTAGATCATTTTATATTTTGGTTAATAAATGAAATCATCGAAATTCTATCACATTTGTTCAATTTACATCGCTCCTATTTCAGATAGCGTGCTGGGCTAGGCGACAACTTAAAGCGCGTGGAATGGCGAGTAAAATGCACTGTTAAACTTCTATGATAGGGCAATCAGAGACCCGATTAGATCATTTTATATTATGGTTAATTTAAGAATTCAGCGTTATTCTACCACATTTGTTCAACTTACGTCGCTCCTATTTCAGAAAGCGTACTCGGATAGGCGGCATCTTAAAGCGCGTGGAATGGAGAGTAAAATGCACTATTAAACTTCTCGGGTAATGCAAACAGAGACCCGATTAGATCATTTTATATTACGGTTAATATAAGATTTCAGGGAAATTCTATCACATTTGTTCAATTTACGTCGCTCCTATTTCAGATAGCTATTGGGCTAAGCGGCATCTCAAAGCGCATGAAATGACGAGAGACATGCACTATTAAACTTCTTGGGTAGGGCGAACAGAGACCCGATTACATCATTTTATATTATGGTTAATATACGAATTCAGCGAAATTCTATCACATTTGTTCAATTTGCGTCGCTCCTATTTCAGATAGCGTATTGGGCTAAGCGGCGTCTCAAAGCGCATGAAATGACGAATAAAATGCACTATTAAGCTTGTACGCTAGGGCGAACAGAGACCCGATTAGATCATTTAACATTATGGTAAATAAAAGACTTCAGCGAAATTCTATCACATTTGTTCAATTTACGTCGCTCCTATTTCAGATAGCGTATTGGGCTAAGAAGCATCTCAAAGCGCATGAAATGGCGAGTAAAATGCACTATTAAACTTCTAGGATAAGGCAAACAGAGACCCGATTAGATCATTTTATATTACGGTTAATATAAGAAATCAGCGTAATTCTGTCACATTCGTTCAACTTACGTAGCTCCTATTTCAGATAGCGTACTGGGCTAGGCGGCATCTTAAAGCGCGTGGAATGGCGAGTAAAATGCACTATTAAACTTCTATGATAGGGCAATCAGAGACCCGATTAGATCATTTTATATTTTGGTGAATATAAGAATTCAGCGAAATTCTATCACATTTGTTCAATTTACATCGCTCCTATTTCAGATAGCGACTTGTGCTAAGTGGCATCTCAAAGCGCAAGAAATGGCGAGTAAAATGCACTATTATACTTCTAGGGTAGGGCAAACAGAGACCCCATTAGATCATTTTATATTATGGTTAATTTAAGAATTCAGCGAAATTCTATCACATTTGTTCAATTTACGTCGCTCCTATTTCAGATAGCGTACTGTGCTAAGCGGCATCTCAAAGCGCATGAAATGGCGAGTAAAATGCACTATTAAACTTCTAGGATAAGGCAAACAGAGACCCGATTAGATCATTTTATATTACGGTTAATATAAGAATTCAGCGTAATTCTGTGACATTTGTTCAACTTACGTAGCTCCTATTTCAGATAGCGTACTGGGCTAGGCGGCAACTTAAAGCGGGTGGAATGGCGAGTAACATGCACTATTAAACTTCTATGATAGGGCAATCAGAGACCCGATTAGATCATTTTATATTATGGTTAATATAAGAATTCAGCGAAGTTCTATCACATTTGTTTAATTTACGTCGCTCCTATTTCAGATAGCTATTGGGCTAAGCGGCATCTCAAAGCGCATGAAATGACGAGAGAAATGCACTATTAAACTTCTTGGGTAGGGCGAACAGAGACCCGATTACATCATTTTATATTATGGTTAATATAAGAATTCAGCGATATTCTATCGCATTTGTTCAATTTGCGTCGCTCCTATTTCAGATAGCGTATTGGGCTAAGCGGCATCTCAAAGCGCATGAAATGACGAACAAAATGCACTATTAAGCTTCTACGCTAGGACGAACAGAGACCCGATTAGATCATTTAACATTATGGTAAATAAAAGAATTCAGCGAAATTCTATCACATTTGTTCAATTTACGTCGCTCCTATTTCAGATAGCGTACTGGGCTAGGCGGCATCTCAAAGCGCATGAAATGACGAGTAAAATGCTCTATTAAACTTCTAGGGTAGGGCAAACAGAGACCCGATTAGGTCATTTCATATTATGGTTAATTTAAGAATTCAGCGAAATTCTATCACATTTGTTCAATTTACGTCGCTCCTATTTCAGATCGATTATTGGGCTAAGCGGCAACTCAAAGCGCATGAAATGACGAGTGAAATGCACTATTAAACTTCTAGGGTGGGGCAATCAGAGACCCGATAAGATCATTTTATATTACGGTTAATATAAGAATTCAGCGAAGTTCTATCACATTTGTTCAATTTACGTCGCTCCTATTTCAGATAGCTTATTGGGCTCAGCGGCAACTGAAAGCGCATGAAATGACGAGTGCAATGCACTATTAAACTTCTAGGGTCAGGCAATCAGAGACCCGATTAGATCATTTTACATTAAGGTTAATATAAGAATTCAGCGAAATTCTATCACATTTGTTCAATTTACATCGCTCCTATTTCAGATAGCGTATTGGGCTAAGCGGCATCTCAAAGCGCATGAAATGGCGAGTAAAATGCACTATTAATCTTCTAGGGTAGGGCAATCAGAGACCCGATTAGATCATTTTATATTTTGGTTAATAAATGAATTCATCGAAATTCTATCACATTTGTTCAATTTACATCGCTCCTATTTCAGATAGCGTACTGGGCTAAGCGGCATCTCAAAGCGCATGAAATGGCGAGTAAAATGCACTATTAAACTTCTAGGATAAGGCAAACAGAGACCCGATTAGATTATTTTATATTACGGTTAATATAAGAATTCAGCGTAATTCTGTGACATTTGTTCAACTTACGTAGCTCCTATTTCAGATAGCGTACTGGGCTAGGCGGCATCTTAAAGCGCGTGGAATGGCGAGTAAAATGCACTATTAAACTTCTATGATAGGGCAATCAGAGACCCGATTAGATCATTTTATATTTTGGTTAATATAAGAATTCAGCGAAATTCTATCACATTTGTTCAATTTGCGTTGCTCCTATTTCAGATAGCGTATTGGGATAAGCGGCATCTCAAAGCGCATGAAATGACGAATAAAATGCACTATTAAGCTTCTACGCTAGGGCGAACAGAGACCCGATTAGATCATTTAACATTATGGTAAATAAAAGAATTCAGCAAAATTCTATCACATTTGTTCAATTTACGTCGTTCCTATTTCAGATAGCATACTGGGCTAGGCGGCATCTCAAAGCGCATGAAATGACGAGTAAAATGCTCTATTAAACTTCTAGGGTAGGGCAAACAGAGACCCGATTAGGTCATTTCATATTATGGTTAATTTAAGAATTCAGCGAAATTCTATCACATTTGTTCAATTTACATCGCTCCTATTTCAGATAGCGTATTGGGCTAAGCGGCATCTCAAAGCGCATGAAATGGCGAGTAAAATGCACTATTAAACTTCTATGATAGGGCAATCAGAGACCCGATTAGATCATTTTATATTTTGGTTAATATAAGAATCCAGCGAAATTCTATCACATTTGTTCAATTTACGTCGCTCCTATTTCAGATAGCGTATTGGGCTAAGCGGCATCTCACAGCGCACGAAAGGGCGAGTAAAATGCACTATTAAACTTCTAAGGTAGGGCAATCAGAGACCCGATAAGATCATTTCATATTTTGGTTAATATAAGGATTCAGCGAAATTCTATCACATTTGTTCAATTTACGTCGCTCCTATTTCAGATAGCGTATTGGGCTAAGCTGCATCTCAAAGCGCAAGAAATGGCTCGTAAAATGCACTATTAAACTTCTAGGGTAGGGCAAACAGAGACCGGATTAGATCATTTTATATTTTGGTTAATATAAGAATTCAGCGAAATTCTATCACATTTGTTCAATTTACGTCGTTCCTATTTCAGATAGCGTACTGGGCTAACCGGCATCTTCAAGCGCGTGGAATGGCGAGTAAAACTCACTATTAAACTTCTAGGGTAGGGCGAACAAAGACCCGATTAGATCATTTTACATTAAGGTTAATATAAGAATTCAGCGAAATTCTGTCACATTTGTTCAATTTACGTCGCTCCTATTTCAGATAGCGTATTGGGCTAAGCGGCATCTCAAAGCGCATGAAATGGCGAGTAAAATGCACTATTAAACTTCTAGTGTAAGGCAAACAGAGACCCGATTAGATCATTTTATATTACGGTTAATATAAGAATTCAGCGTAATTCTATCACATTTGTTCAACATACGTCGCTCCTATTTCAGATAGCGTATTGGGCTAGGCGGCATCTTAAAGCGCGTGGAATGGCGAGTAAAATGCACTATTAAACTTCTATAATAGGGCAATCAGAGACCCGATTAGGTCATTTCATATTATGGTTAATTTAAGAATTCAGCGAAATTCTATCACATTTGTTCAATTTACATCGCTCCTATTTCAAATAGCGTATTGGGCTAAGCGGCATCTCCATGCGCATGAAATGGCGAGTAAAATGCATTATTAAACTTCTAGGATAAGGCAAATGGAGACCCGATTAGACCATTTTATATTACGGTTAATATAAGAATTCAGCGTTATTCTATCACATTTGTTCAATTTACGTCGCTCCTATTTCAGATAGCGTATTGGGATAAGCGGCAACTCAAAGCGCATGAAATGGCGAGTAAAATGCACTATTAAACTTCTATGATAGGGCAATCAGAGACCCGATTAGATCATTTTATATTATGGTTAATATAAGAATTCAGCGAAGTTCTATCACATTTGTTTAATTTACGTCGCTCCTATTTCAGATAGCTATTGTGCTAAGCGGCATCTCAAAGCGCATGAAATGACGAGAGAAATGCACTATTAAACTTCTTGGGTAGGGCGAACAGAGACCCGATTACATCATTTTATATTATGGTTAATATAAGAATTCAGCGATATTCTATCGCATTTGTTCAATTTGCGTCGCTCCTATTTCAGATAGCGTATTGGGCTAAGCGGCATCTCAAAGCGCATGAAATGACGAACAAAATGCACTATTAAGCTTCTACGCTAGGACGAACAGAGACCCGATTAGATCATTTAACATTATGGTAAATAAAAGAATTCAGCGAAATTCTATCACATTTGTTCAATTTACGTCGCTCCTATTTCAGATAGCGTACTGGGCTAGGCGGCATCTCAAAGCGCATGAAATGACGAGTAAAATGCTCTATTAAACTTCTAGGGTAGGGCAAACAGAGACCCGATTAGGTCATTTCATATTATGGTTAATTTAAGAATTCAGCGAAATTCTATCACATTTGTTCAATTTACGTCGCTCCTATTTCAGATCGATTATTGGGCTAAGCGGCAACTCAAAGCGCATGAAATGACGAGTGAAATGCACTATTAAACTTCTAGGGTGGGGCAATCAGAGACCCGATAAGATCATTTTATATTACGGTTAATATAAGAATTCAGCGAAGTTCTATCACATTTGTTCAATTTACGTCGCTCCTATTTCAGATAGCTTATTGGGCTCAGCGGCAACTGAAAGCGCATGAAATGACGAGTGCAATGCACTATTAAACTTCTAGGGTCAGGCAATCAGAGACCCGATTAGATCATTTTACATTAAGGTTAATATAAGAATTCAGCGAAATTCTATCACATTTGTTCAATTTACATCGCTCCTATTTCAGATAGCGTATTGGGCTAAGCGGCATCTCAAAGCGCATGAAATGGCGAGTAAAATGCACTATTAATCTTCTAGGGTAGGGCAATCAGAGACCCGATTAGATCATTTTATATTTTGGTTAATAAATGAATTCATCGAAATTCTATCACATTTGTTCAATTTACATCGCTCCTATTTCAGATAGCGTACTGGGCTAAGCGGCATCTCAAAGCGCATGAAATGGCGAGTAAAATGCACTATTAAACTTCTAGGATAAGGCAAACAGAGACCCGATTAGATTATTTTATATTACGGTTAATATAAGAATTCAGCGTAATTCTGTGACATTTGTTCAACTTACGTAGCTCCTATTTCAGATAGCGTACTGGGCTAGGCGGCATCTTAAAGCGCGTGGAATGGCGAGTAAAATGCACTATTAAACTTCTATGATAGGGCAATCAGAGACCCGATTAGATCATTTTATATTTTGGTTAATATAAGAATTCAGCGAAATTCTATCACATTTGTTCAATTTGCGTTGCTCCTATTTCAGATAGCGTATTGGGATAAGCGGCATCTCAAAGCGCATGAAATGACGAATAAAATGCACTATTAAGCTTCTACGCTAGGGCGAACAGAGACCCGATTAGATCATTTAACATTATGGTAAATAAAAGAATTCAGCAAAATTCTATCACATTTGTTCAATTTACGTCGTTCCTATTTCAGATAGCATACTGGGCTAGGCGGCATCTCAAAGCGCATGAAATGACGAGTAAAATGCTCTATTAAACTTCTAGGGTAGGGCAAACAGAGACCCGATTAGGTCATTTCATATTATGGTTAATTTAAGAATTCAGCGAAATTCTATCACATTTGTTCAATTTACATCGCTCCTATTTCAGATAGCGTATTGGGCTAAGCGGCATCTCAAAGCGCATGAAATGGCGAGTAAAATGCACTATTAAACTTCTATGATAGGGCAATCAGAGACCCGATTAGATCATTTTATATTTTGGTTAATATAAGAATCCAGCGAAATTCTATCACATTTGTTCAATTTACGTCGCTCCTATTTCAGATAGCGTATTGGGCTAAGCGGCATCTCACAGCGCACGAAAGGGCGAGTAAAATGCACTATTAAACTTCTAAGGTAGGGCAATCAGAGACCCGATAAGATCATTTCATATTTTGGTTAATATAAGGATTCAGCGAAATTCTATCACATTTGTTCAATTTACGTCGCTCCTATTTCAGATAGCGTATTGGGCTAAGCTGCATCTCAAAGCGCAAGAAATGGCTCGTAAAATGCACTATTAAACTTCTAGGGTAGGGCAAACAGAGACCGGATTAGATCATTTTATATTTTGGTTAATATAAGAATTCAGCGAAATTCTATCACATTTGTTCAATTTACGTCGTTCCTATTTCAGATAGCGTACTGGGCTAACCGGCATCTTCAAGCGCGTGGAATGGCGAGTAAAACTCACTATTAAACTTCTAGGGTAGGGCGAACAAAGACCCGATTAGATCATTTTACATTAAGGTTAATATAAGAATTCAGCGAAATTCTGTCACATTTGTTCAATTTACGTCGCTCCTATTTCAGATAGCGTATTGGGCTAAGCGGCATCTCAAAGCGCATGAAATGGCGAGTAAAATGCACTATTAAACTTCTAGTGTAAGGCAAACAGAGACCCGATTAGATCATTTTATATTACGGTTAATATAAGAATTCAGCGTAATTCTATCACATTTGTTCAACATACGTCGCTCCTATTTCAGATAGCGTATTGGGCTAGGCGGCATCTTAAAGCGCGTGGAATGGCGAGTAAAATGCACTATTAAACTTCTATAATAGGGCAATCAGAGACCCGATTAGGTCATTTCATATTATGGTTAATTTAAGAATTCAGCGAAATTCTATCACATTTGTTCAATTTACATCGCTCCTATTTCAAATAGCGTATTGGGCTAAGCGGCATCTCCATGCGCATGAAATGGCGAGTAAAATGCATTATTAAACTTCTAGGATAAGGCAAATGGAGACCCGATTAGACCATTTTATATTACGGTTAATATAAGAATTCAGCGTTATTCTATCACATTTGTTCAATTTACGTCGCTCCTATTTCAGATAGCGTATTGGGATAAGCGGCAACTCAAAGCGCATGAAATGGCGAGTAAAATGCACTATTAAACTTCTAGGGTGGGCAATCAGAGACCCGATTAGATCATTTTATATTTTGGTTAATAAATGAATGCATCGAAATTCTATCACATTTGTTCAATTTACATCGCTCCTATTTCAGATAGCTATTGTGCTAAGCGGCATCTCAAAGCGCAAGAAATGGCGAGTAAAATGCACTATTAAACTTCGAGGGTAATGCAAACAGAGACCCGATCAGATCATTTTATATTACGGTTAATATAAGATTTCAGGGAAATTCTATCACATTTGTTCAATTTACGTCGCTCCTATTTCAGATAGCGTATTGGGATAAGCGGCAACTCAAAGCGCATGAAATGCTGAGTAAAATGCGCTATTAAACTTCTAGGGTAGGGCAATCAGAGACCCGATTAGATCATTTTATATTATGGTTAATTTAAGGATTCAGCAAAATTCTATCACATTTGTTCAATTTACGTCGTTCCTATTTCAGATAGCATACTGGGCTAGGCGGCAACTTAAAGCGCGCGGAATGGCGAGTAAAATGCACTATTAAACTTCTAGGATAAGGCAAACAGAGACCCGATTAGATCATTTTATATTACGGTTAACATAAGAATTCAGCGTAATTCTGTGACTTCTGTTCAACTTTCGTAGCTCCTATTTCAGATAGCGTACTGGGCAAGGCGGCAACTTAAAGCGCGTGGAATGGCGAGTAAAATGCACTATTAAACTTCTATGATAGGGCAATCAGAGACCCGATTAGATCATTTTCTATTTTGGTTAATATAAGAATCCAGCGAAATTCTATCACATTTGTTCAATTTACGTCGCTCCTATTTCAGATAGCGTATTGGGCTAAGCGGCATCTCAAAGCGCACGAAAGGGCGAGTAAAATGTACTATTAAACTTCTAGGGTAGGGCAATCAGAGACCCTATAAGATCATTTTATATTTTGGTTAATATAAGAATTCAGCGAAATTCTATCACATTTGTTCAATTTACGTCGCTCCTATTTCAGATAGCGTATTGGGCTGATCGGCATCTCAAAGCGCATGGAATGGCGAGTGAAATGCACTATTAAACTTATAGGGTAGGGCAAACAGAGACCCGAATAGATCATTTTATATTACGGTTAATATAAGAATTCAGCGTAATTCTATAACATTTGTTCAACTAACGTCGCTCCTACTTCAGCTAGCGTACTGCGCTAGGCGGCATCTTAAAGCGCGTGGAAGGGCGAGTAAAATGCACTAATAAACTTCTATGATAGGGCAATCAGAGTTCCGAATAGATCATTTTATATTTTGTTTACTATAACATTTCAGGGAAATTCTATCACATTTGTTCAATTTACGTCTATTTCAGATATCGTATTGGGCTAAGCGGCATCTCAAAGCGCAGGAAATGGCGAGTAAAATGCACTATTAAGCTTCTAGGGTTGGGCACATAGAGACCCGATTAGATCATTTTATATTATGGTTAATTTAAGAATTCAGCGAAATTCTATCACATTTGTTCAATTTACCTCGCTCCTATTTCAGATAGCGTATTGGGCTAAGCGGCATCTCAAAGCGCAAGAAATGGCGAGCAAAATGCACTATTAAACTTCTAGGGTAGGGCAATCAGAGACCCGATTAGATCATGTTATATTATGGTTAATTTAAGGATTCAGCAAAATTCTATCACATTTGTTCAATTTACGTCGTTCCTATTTCAGATAGCATACTGGGCTAGGCGGCAACTTAAAGCGCGCGGAATGGCGAGTAAAATGCACTATTAAACTTCTATGATAGGGCAATCAGAGACCCGATTAGATCATTTTATATTTTGGTTAATATAAGAATTCAGCGAAATTCTATCACATTTGTTCAATATACATCGCTCCAATTTCAGATAGCTTATTGGGCTAAGCGGCATCGCAAAGCGCATGAAATGACGAGTGAAATGCACTATTAAACTTCTTGGGTAGGGCGAACAAAGACCCGATTAGATCATTGTACATTAAGGTTAATATAAGAATTCAGCGAAATTCTATCACATTTGTTCAATTTACATCGCTCCTATTTCAGATAGCGACTTGTGCTAAGTGGCATCTCAAAGCGCAAGAAATGGCGAGTAAAATGCACTATTATACTTCTAGGGTAGGGCAAACAGAGACCCCATTAGATCATTTTATATTATGGTTAATTTAAGAATTCAGCGAAATTCTATCACATTTGTTCAACTTACGTCGCTCCTATTTCAGATAGCGTATTGGGCTAAGCGGCATCTCAAAGCGGATGAAATGGCAAGTAAAATGCACTATTAAACTTCTAGGGTAGGGCAATCAGTGAACCGATTAGATCATTTTATATTATAGTTAATTTAAGAATTCAGCGAAATTCTATCACATTTGTTCAATTTACGTCGCTCATATTTCAGATAGCGTATTGGGCTAAGCGGCATCTCAAAGCGGATGAAATGGCAAGTAAAATGCACTATTAAACTTCTAGGGTAGGGCAATCAGTGAACCGATTAGATCATTTTATATTATAGTTAATTTAAGAATTCAGCGAAATTCTATCACATTTGTTCAATTTACGTCGCTCCTATTTCAGAGAGCGTATTGGGCTATGCGGCATCTCAAAGCGCTCGGAATGGCGAGTAAAATGCACTATTAAACTTCTATGCTAGGGCAATCAGAGACCCGATTAGATCATTTTATATTTTGGTTAATATAAGAATTCAGTGAAATTCTATCACATTTGTTCAATTTACGTCGCTCCTATTTCAGATAGCGTATTGGGCAAAGCGGCATCTCAAAGCGTATGAAATGGCGAATAAAATGCACTATTAAAGTTCTAGGCACGGGCGAACAGAGATCCGATTAGATCATTTTACATTATGGTTAATAAAAGAATTCAGCGAAATTCTATCACATTTGTTCCACTTATATCGCTCCAATTTCAGATAGCGTATTAGGCTAAGCGGCATCTCAAAGCGCATGAAATGACGAGTAAAATGCACTATTAAAGTTCCAGGGTAGGGCAAACAGAGACCCGATTAGATCATTTGGTACTATGGTTAATTTAAGAATTCAGCAAAATTCTATCACGTTTGTTCAATTTACGTCGCTCCTATTGCAGATAGCGTATTGGGTTAAGCGGCACCTCAAAGCGCATGAAATTGCGAGTAAAATGCACTATTAAACTTCTAGGGTAGGGCAAACAGAGACCCGATTAGATCATTTTATACTTTGGTTAATATAAGAATTCAGCGAAATTCTATCACATTTGTTCAATTTACGTCGCTCCTATTTCAGACAGCTTATTGGGCTTAGCGGCATCTCAAATCGCATGAAATGGCGAACAAAATGCACTATTAAACTTCTAGTCTAGGGCGAACAGAGACCAGATTAGATCATTTTATATTTTGGTTAATATAAGAATTCTGCGAAATTCTATCACATTTGTTCAAGTTACGTCGCTCCTATTTCAGATAGCGTACTGGGCTAGGCGGCATCTTAAAGCGCGTGGAATGGCGAGTAAAATGCACTATTAAACTTCTATGATAGGGCAATCAGAGACCCGATTAGATCATTTTATATTTTGGTTAATATAAGAATTCAACGAAATTCTATCACATTTGTAAAATTTACGTCGCTCCTATTACAGATAGCTTATTGGGCTTAGCGGCATCTCAAAGCGCATGAAATGACGAGTGAAATGCACTATTAAACTTCCAGGCTAGGGCGAACAGAGACCCGATTAGATCATTTTACATTCTGGTTAATAAAATAATTCAGCGAAATTCTATCACATTTGTTCAGCTTTCGTTGCTCCTATTTCAGATAGCGTATTGGGTTAAGCGGCATCTCAAAGCGCATGAAATGGCGAGTACAATGCACTATTAAACTTGTAGGGTCGGGCAAACAGAGACCCGATTAGATCATTTTATATTATGGTTAATTTAAGAATTCAGCAAAATTCTATCACATTTGTTCAATTTACGTCGCTCCTATTTCGGATAGCGTACTGGGCTAGGCGGCATCCTAAAGCGCGTGGAGTGGCGAGTAAAATGCACTATTAAACATGTATGATAGGGCAATCAGAGACGCGATTAGATCATTTTATATTTTGTTTAATACAAGATTTCAGGGAAAGTCTATCACATTTGTTCAATTCGTGTCGCTCATATTTCAGATAGCGTATTGGGCTAAGCGGCATCTCAAAGCGCATGAAATGGCGAGTAAAATGCACTGTTAAACTTCAATGATAGGGCAGTCAGAGACCCGGTTAGATCATTTTATATTTTGTTTCATTTAAGAATTCAGCAAGATTCTATCACATTTGTTGAATTTACGTCGCTCCTATTTCAGATAGCGTAATGGGCTAAGCGGCATCTTAAAGCGCGTGGAATGGCGAGTAAAATGCACTGTTAAGCTTCAATGATAGGGCAGTCAGAGACCCGATTAGATCATTTTATATTTTGTTTAATATAAGATTTCAGGGAAAACCTATCACATTTGTTCTATTTACGTCGCTCCTATTTCAGTTAGCGTATTGGGCTAACCGGCATCTCAAAGCGCATGAAATGGCGAATAAAATGGACTATTAAACTTCTAGGGTAGGGCAAACAGAGACCCGATTAGATCATTTTATATTTTGTTTAATTTAAGAATTCAGCAAGATTCTATCACATTTGTTGAATTTACGTCGCTCCTATTTCAGATAGCGTACTGGGCTAGGCGGCATCTTAAAGCGCGTGGAATGTCGAGTAAAATGCACTGTTAAACTTCAATGATAGGGCTGTCACAGACCCGATTAGATCATTTTATATTTTGTTTAATAAAAGATTTCAGGGAAATCCTATCACATTTGTTCTATTTACGTCGCTCCTATTTCAGTTAGCGTATTGGGCTAACCGGCATCTCATAGCGCATGGAATGGCGAATAAAATGGACTATTAAACTTCTAGGGTAGGGCAAACAGAGACCCGATTAGATCATTTTATATTACGGTTAATATAAGAATTCAGCGTAATTCTATCACATTTCTTCAAATTACGTCGCTCCTATTTCAGATAGCGTACTGGGCTGGCCGGCATCTTAAAGCGCGTGGAATGGCGAGTAAAATGCACTATTAAACTTCTATGATAGGGCAATCAGTGACCTGATTAGATCATTTTATATTATAGTTAATTTAAGAATACAGCGAAATTCTATCACATTTGTTCAATTTACGTCGCTCCTATTTCAGACAGCTTATTGGGCTTAGCGGCATCTCAAATCGCATGGAATGGCGAACAAAATGCACTATTAAACTTCTAGCCTAGGGCGAACAGAGACCAGATTGGATCATTTTATGTTTTGGTTAATATAAGAATTCTGCGAAATTCTATCACATTTGTTCAAGTTACGTCGCTCCTATTTCAGATAGCGTACTGGGCTAGGCGGCATCTTAAAGCGCGTGGAATGGCGAGTAAAATGCACTATTAAACTTCTATGATAGTGCAATCAGAGACGCGATTAGATCATTTTATATTTTGTTTAATACAAGATTTCAGGGAAATTCTATCACATTTGTTCAATTCGTGT
Organism: Macropis europaea; assembly: GCA_916610135.2. NCBI lineage: Eukaryota > Metazoa > Arthropoda > Insecta > Hymenoptera > Melittidae > Macropis > Macropis europaea. Next base: position 61,416 of record CAKAJE020000518.1, on the reverse strand, counting down.
CGCTCATATTTCAGATAGCGTATTGGGCTAAGCGGCATCTCAAAGCGCATGAAATGGCGAGTAACATGCAATACTAAACTTCTAGGATAATGCAAACAGAGACCCGATTAGATCATTTTATATTTTTGTTAATATAAGAATTCAGCGAAATTCTATCACATTTGTTCAATTTACGACGCTCATATTTCCGATAGCGTATTGGGCTAAGCGGCATCTCAAAGCGCATGAAATGGCGAGCAAAATGCACTATTAAACTTCTAGGGTAGGGCAAACAGAGACCCGATTAGATCATTTTATATTATGGTTAATATAAGAATTCAGCGCAATTCTATCACATTTGTTCAATTTACGTCGCTCCTATTTCAGATAGCGTATTGGGCTAAGCGGCATCTCAAAGCGCACGAAAGGGCGAGTAAAATGCACTATTAAACTTCTAGGGTAGGGCAAACAGAGACCCCATTAGATCATTTTATATTTTGGTTAATATAAGAATTCAGCGAAATTCTATCACATTTTTTCAATTTACGTCGCTCCTATTTCAGATAGTGTACTGGGCTAGGCGGCATCTTAAAGCGCGTGGAAGGGCGAGTAAAATGCACTACTAAACTTCTATGATAGGGCAATCAGAGTCCCGTTTAGATCATTTTATATTTTCTTTAATATTAGATTTCAGGGAAATTCTATCACATTTGTTCAATTTACGTCGCTCCTATTTCAGATAGCTATTGGACTAAGCGGCATCTCAAAGCGCATGAAATGACGAGAGAAATGTACTATTAAACTTCTAGGGTAGGGCGAACAGAGACCCGATTACATCATTTTATATTATGGTTAATTTAAGAATTCAGCAAAATTCTATCCCATTTGTTCAATTTACATCGCTGCTATTTCAGATAGCGTATTGGGCTAAGCGGCATCTCAAAGCGCATGGAATGACGACTAAAATGCACTAATAAACTTCTAGGATAAGGCAAACGGAGATCCGATTAGACCATTTTATATTACAGTTAATATAAGAATTCAGCGTAATTCTATCACATTTCTTCAACTTACGTCGCTCCTATTTCAGATAGCGTACTGGGCTAGGCGGCATCTCAAAGCGCGTGGAATGGCGTGTAAAATGCACTCTTAAACATCTATGATAGGGCAATCAGAGACCCGATTAGATCATTTTATATTTTGGTTAATATAAGAATTCAGCGAAATTCTATCACATTTGTTCAATTTACGTCGCTCCTATTTCGGATAGCGTATTGGGCTAAGCTGCATCTCAAAGCGCAAGAAATGGCTCGTAAAATGCACTATTAAACTTCTAGGGTAGGGCAATCAGAGACCCGATTAGATCATTTTATATTATGGTTAATTTAAGAATTCAGCAAAATTCTATCACATTTGTTCAATTTACGTCGTTCCTATTTCAGATAGCATACTGGGCTAGGCGGCATCTTAAAGCGCGTGGAATGGCGAGTAAAATGCACTATTAATCTTCTATGATAGGGCAATCAGAGATCCGATTAGATCAT
>CAKAJE020000518.1:0-59393 GCA_916610135.2 Macropis europaea | reverse complement strand
ATCCTAGAAGTTTGATAGTGCATTTTACTCTCCATTTCATGCGCTTTGAGATGCCGCTTAGAACAATACCCTATCTGAAATAGGAGCGACGTAAATTGAACAAATGTGATAGAATTTCGCTGAATTCTTAAATTAACCATAATATAAAATGATCTAATCGGGTCTCTGTTTGCCCTACCCTAGAAGTTTAATAGTTCATTTTACTCGCCATTTCATGCGCTTTGAGATGCCGCATAGCCCAATACGCTATCTGAAATAGGAGCGACGTAAATTGAACAAATGTGATAGAATTTCCGTGAATTCTTATATTAACCTTAATGTAAAAGGATCTAATCGGGTCTCTGTTCGCCCTGCCATAGAAGTCTAATGGTGCATTTCACTCGCCATTTCATGCGCTTTGAGATGCCGCTTAGACCAATATGCTATCTGAAATAGGAGCGACGTAAATTGAACAAATGTGATAGAATTTCGCTCAATTCTTTTATTAACCAAAATGTAAAATGATCTAATCGGGTCTCTGTTCGCCCTACCCTAGAAGTTTAATAGTGCATTTGACTCGACATTTCATGCGCTTTGAGATGCCGCTTAGCCCGATATGCTATCTGAAATAGGAGCGACGTAAATTGAACAAATGTGATAGAATTTCGCTGAATTCTTTTATTAACCATAATGTAAAATGATCTGATCGGGTCTCTGTTCGCCCTAGCCTAGAAGTTTAGTAGTGCCCTTTATTCGCCATTTCATGCGCTTTGAGATGCCGCTTAGCCGAATACGCTATCTGAAATAGGAGCGACGTAAATTGAACAAATGTGATAGAATTTCCCTGAAATCTTATATTAAACAAAATGTAAAATGATCCAATCGGGTCTCTGTTCGCCCTAGCCTAGAAGTTTAATAGTGAATTTTATTCGACACTTCATGCGCTTTGAGATGCCGCTTAGCCGAATACGCTATCTGAAATAGGAGCGACGTAAATTGAACAAATGTGATATAATTTCCCTGAAATCTTATATTAAACAAAATATAAAATGATCTAATCGGGTCTCTGATTACCCTATCATAGAAGTTTAGTAGTGCATTTTACTCGCCATTCCACGCGCTTTAAGATGCCGCCTAGCCCAGTATGGTATCTGAAATAGGAGCGACGTAAGTTGAACAAATGTGATAGAATTACGCTGAATTCTTATATTAACCGTAATATAAATTGATCTAATCGGGTCTCTGTTTGCCTTATCCTAGAAGTTTAATAGTGCATTTTACTCGCCATTTCATGCGCTTTGAAATGCCGCTTAGCCCAATACTCTATCTGAAATAGGAGCGACGAAAATTGAACAAATGTGATAGAATTTCGCTGAATTCTTAAATTAACCATAATATAAAATGATCTAGTCGGGTCTCTGATTGCCCTTTCATAGAAGTTTAATAGTGCATTTTACTCGCCATTCCGCGCGCTTTAAGGTGCCGCCTAGCACAGTACGCTATCTGAAATAGGAGCGATGTAAATTGAACAAATGTTATAGAATTTTGCTGAATCCTTAAATTAACCATAATATAAAATGATCTAATCGGGTCTCTGTTTGCCCAACCCTAGAAGTTTAATAGTGCATTATACTCGGCATTTCATGCGCTTTGAGATGCCGCTTAGCCGAATACGCTATCTGAAATAGGAGCGACGTAAATAGAACAAATGTGATAGAATTTCGCTGAATTCTTAAATTATCCATAATATAAAATGATTTAATCGGGTCTTTGTTTGCCCTACCCTAGAAGTTTAATACTGCATTTTACTCGCCATTTCATGCGCTTTGAGATGCCGCTTAGCCCAATACGCTATCTGAAATAGGAGCGACGTAAATTGAACAAATGTGATAGAATTACGCTGCATTCTTATATTAACCGTAATATCAAATGATCTAATCGGGTCCCTGTTTGCCTTACCCTAGAAGTTTAATAGTGCATTTCACTCGCCATTTCATGCGCTTTGAGATGCCGCTTAGCCCAATACGCTATCTGAAATAGGAGCGACGTAAGTTGAACAAATGTGATAGAATTACGCTGAAGTCTTATATTAACCGTAATATAAAATGATCTAATCGGGTCTCTGTTTGCCCTACCCTAGAAGTTTAATAATGCATTTTACTCGCCATTCCATGCGCTTTGAGATGCCGCGTAGCCCAATACGCTCTGTGAAATAGGAGCTACGTAAATTGAACAAATGTGATAGAATTTCCCTGAAATCTTATTTTAAACAAAATATAAAATGATCTAATCGGGTCTCAGATTGCCCTATCATAGAAGTTTAGTAGTGCATTTTACTCGCCATTGCACGCGCTTTAAGATGCCGCCTAGCCCAGTACGCTACCTGAAATAGGAGCGACGTAAGTTGAAAAAATGTGATAGAATTACGCTGAATTCTTATATTAACCGTAATATAAAATGATCTAATCGGGTCTCTGTTTGCCTTATCCTAGAAGTTTGATAGTGCATTTTACTCTCCATTTCATGCGCTTTGAGATGCCGCTTAGAACAATACCCTATCTGAAATAGGAGCGACGTAAATTGAACAAATGTGATAGAATTTCGCTGAATTCTTAAATTAACCATAATATAAAATGATCTAATCGGGTCTCTGTTTGCCCTCCCCTAGAAGTTTAATAGTTCATTTTACTCGCCATTTCATGCGCTTTGAGATGCCGCATAGCCCAATACGCTATCTGAAATAGGAGCGACGTAAATTGAACAAATGTGATAGAATTTCCGTGAATTCTTATATTAACCTTAATGTAAAAGGATCTAATCGGGTCTCTGTTCGCCCTGCCATAGAAGTCTAATGGTGCATTTCACTCGCCATTTCATGCGCTTTGAGATGCCGCTTAGACCAATATGCTATCTGAAATAGGAGCGACGTAAATTGAACAAATGTGATAGAATTTCGCTCAATTCTTTTATTAACCAAAATGTAAAATGATCTAATCGGGTCTCTGTTCGCCCTACCCTAGAAGTTTAATAGTGCATTTGACTCGACATTTCATGCGCTTTGAGATGCCGCTTAGCCCGATATGCTATCTGAAATAGGAGCGACGTAAATTGAACAAATGTGATAGAATTTCGCTGAATTCTTTTATTAACCATAATGTAAAATGATCTGATCGGGTCTCTGTTCGCCCTAGCCTAGAAGTTTAGTAGTGCCCTTTATTCGCCATTTCATGCGCTTTGAGATGCCGCTTAGCCGAATACGCTATCTGAAATAGGAGCGACGTAAATTGAACAAATGTGATAGAATTTCCCTGAAATCTTATATTAAACAAAATGTAAAATGATCCAATCGGGTCTCTGTTCGCCCTAGCCTAGAAGTTTAATAGTGAATTTTATTCGACACTTCATGCGCTTTGAGATGCCGCTTAGCCGAATACGCTATCTGAAATAGGAGCGACGTAAATTGAACAAATGTGATACAATTTCCCTGAAATCTTATATTAAACAAAATATAAAATGATCTAATCGGGTCTCTGATTACCCTATCATAGAAGTTTAGTAGTGCATTTTACTCGCCATTCCACGCGCTTTAAGATGCCGCCTAGCCCAGTATGGTATCTGAAATAGGAGCGACGTAAGTTGAACAAATGTGATAGAATTACGCTGAATTCTTATATTAACCGTAATATAAATTGATCTAATCGGGTCTCTGTTTGCCTTATCCTAGAAGTTTAATAGTGCATTTTACTCGCCATTTCATGCGCTTTGAAATGCCGCTTAGCCCAATACTCTATCTGAAATAGGAGCGACGTAAATTGAACAAATGTGATAGAATTTCGCTGAATTCTTAAATTAACCATAATATAAAATGATCTAATCGGGTCTCTGTTCGCCCTACCATAGAAGTCTAATGGTGCATTTCACTCGCCATTTCATGCGCTTTGAGATGCCGCTTAGACCAATATGCTATCTGAAATAGGAGCGACGTAAATTGAACAAATGTGATAGAATTTCGCTCAATTCTTTTATTAACCAAAATGTAAAATGATCTAATCGGGTCTCTGTTCGCCCTACCCTAGAAGTTTAATAGTGCATTTCACTCGTCATTTCATGCGCTTTGAGATGCCGCTTAGCCCGATATGCTATCTGAAATAGGAGCGACGTAAATTGAACAAATGTGATAGAATTTCGCTGAATTCTTTTATTAACCATAATGTAAAATGATCTGATCGGGTCTCTGTTCGCCCTAGCCTAGAAGTTTAGTAGTGCACTTTATTCGCCATTTCATGCGCTTTGAGATGCCGCTTAGCCGAATACGCTATCTGAAATAGGAGCGACGTAAATTGAACAAATGTGATAGAATTTCCCTGAAATCTTATATTAAACAAAATATAAAATGATCCAATCGGGTCTCTGTTCGCCCTAGCCTAGAAGTTTAATAGTGAATTTTATTCGACACTTCATGCGCTTTGAGATGCCGCTTAGCCGAATACGCTATCTGAAATAGGAGCGACGTAAATTGAACAACTGTGATACAATTTCCCTGAAATCTTATATTAAACAAAATATAAAATGATCTAATCGGGTCTCTGATTACCCTATCATAGAAGTTTAGTAGTGCATTTTACTCGCCATTCCACGCGCTTTAAGATGCCGCCTAGCCCAGTATGGTATCTGAAATAGGAGCGACGTAAATTGAACAAATGTGATAGAATTACGCTGAATTCTTATATTAACCGTAATATAAATTGATCTTATCGGGTCTCTGTTTGGCTTATCCTAGAAGTTTAATAGTGCATTTTACTCGCCATTTCATGCGCTTTGAAATGCCGCTTAGCCCAATACTCTATCTGAAATAGGAGCGACGTAATTTGAACAAATGTGATAGAATTTCGCTGAATTCTTAAATTAACCATAATATAAAATGATCTAATCGGGTCTCTGTTTGCCCTACCCTAGAAGTTTAATAGTGCATTTTACTCGCCATTTCATGCGCTTTGAGATGCCGCATAGCCCAATACGCTATCTGAAATAGGAGCAACGTAAATTGAACAAATGTGATAGAATTACGCTGAATTATTATATTAACCGTAATATAAATTGATCTAATCGGGTCTCTGTTTGCCTTACCCTAGAAGTTTAATAGTGCATTTTACTCGCCATTTCATGCGCTTTGAGATGCCGCTTAGCCCAGGACGCCATCTGAAATAGGAACGACGTAAATTGAACAAGTGTGATAGAATTTTGCTGAATTCTTAAATTAGCCATAATATAAAATGATCTAATCGGGTCTCTGTTTGCCCTACCCTAGAAGATTAATAGTGCATGTCACTCGTCATTTCATGCGCTTTGAGATGCCGCTAAGCCCAATAAGCTATCTGTAATAGGAGCGACGTAAATTGAACAAATGTGATAGAATTTTGCTGAATTCTTAAATTAACCATAATACAAAATGATCTAATCGGGTCTCTGTTTGCCCTACCCTAGAAGTTTAATAGTGCATTTCACTCGCCATTCCACGCGCTTTAAGATGCCGCCCAGCCCAGTACGCTATCTGAAATAGGAGCAACGTAAATTGAACAAATGTGATAGAATTTCCGTGAATTCTTATATTAACCTTAATGTAAAATGACCTAATCGGGTCTCTGTTTTCCCAACCCTAGAAGTTTAATAGTGCATTTTACTCGCCATTTCATGCGCCTTGAAATGCCGCTTAGCCCAATACTCTATCTGAAATAGGAGCGACGTAAATTGAACAACTGTGATACAATTTCCCTGAAATCTTATATTAACCAAAATATAAAATGATCTAATCGGGCCACTGATTGCCCTATCATCGAAGTTTAATAGTGCATTTTACTCGCCATTCCACGCGCTTTATGATGCCGCCTAGCCAAGTACACTATCTGAAATATGAGCGACGTAAATTGAACAAATGTGATAGAATTTCGCTGAATTCTTAAATTAACCATAATATAAAATGATCTAATCGGGTCTCTGTTTGCCCTACCCTAGAAGTTTAATAGTGCATGTTACTCGCCATTTCAAGCGCTCTGAGATGCCGCTTAGCCCAATACGCTATCTGAAATAGGAGCGACGGAAATTGAACAAATGTGATAGAATTACGCTGAATACTTATATTATCCTTAATATAAAATGATCTAATCGGGTCTCTGTTCGCCCTACCCTAGAAGTTTAATAGTGCATTTCATTCGTCATTTGATGCAGTTTGAGGTGCCACTTAGCCCAATGCGCTATCTGAAATAGGAGCGACGTAAATTCAACAAATGTGATAGAATTTCGCTGAATCCTTATATTAACCCAAATATAAAATGATCTATTCGGGTCTCTGATTGCCCTATCATCGAAGTTTAATAGTGCATTTTACTCGCCATTCCACGTGCTTTAAGATGCCGCCTAGCCCAGTACGCTATCTGAAATAGGAGCGACCTAAATTGAACAAATGTGATAGAATTTTGCTGAATTCTTAAATTAACCATAATATAAAATGATCTAATCGGGTCCCTGATTGCCCTATCATAGAAGTTTAATAGTGCATTTTACTCGCCATTCCGCGCGCATTAAGATGCCGCCTAGCCCAGTACGCTATCTGAAATAGGAGCGATATAAATTGAACAAATGTTATAGAATTTTGCTGAATTCTTGAATTAACCATAATATAAAATGATCTAATCGGGTCTCTGTTTGCCCAACCCTACAAGTTTAATAGTGCATTTAACTCGCCATTTCATGCGCTTTGAGATGCCGCTTAGCCTAATACGCTATCTGAAATAGGAACGACGTAAGGTGAACAAATGTGATAGAATTTCGCTGAATTCTTTTATTAACCAGAATGTAAAATGATCTAATCGGGTCTCTGTTCGCCCTAGCCTACAAGTTTAATAGTGCATTTTATTCGACATTTCATGCGCATTGAGATGCCGCGTAGCCCAATACGCTATCTGAAATAGGAGCGACGTAAATTGAACAAATGTGATAGAATTACGCTGAATTCTTATATTAACCGTAATATAAAATGATCTAATCGGGTCTCTGTTTGCCTTACCCTAGAAGTTTAATAGTGCATTTTACTCGCCATTTCATGCGCTTTGAGATGCCGCTCAGCCCAATACGCTATCTGAAATAGGAGCGACGTAAATTGAACAAATGTGATAGAATTACGCTGAATTCTTATATTAACCGTAATATAAAATGATCTAATCGGTCTCCGTTTGCCTTACCCTAGAAGTTTAGTACTGCATTTTACTCGCCATTTCATGCGCTTTGAGATGCCGCTTTGCCCAATACGCTACCTGATATAGGAGCGACGTAAATTGAACAAATGTGATAGAATCCCGCTGAATTCTTAAATTAACCATAATATAGAATGATCTAATCGGGTCTCTCTTCGCCCAACCCTAGAATTATAATAGTGCATTTTATTCCCCATTTCATGCGCTTTGAGATGCCGCTTAGCCCAATACGCTCTCTGAAATAGGAGCGACGTAAATTGAACAAATGTGATAGAATTTCCCTGAAATCTTATTTTAAACAAAATATAAAGTGATCTAATCGGGTCTCAGATTGCCCTATCATAGAAGTTTAGTAGTGCATTTTACTCGCCATTCCATGCGCTTTAAGATGCCGCCTAGCCCAGTACGCTACCTGAAATAGGAGCGACGTAAGTTGAACAAATGTGATAGAATTTCGCTGATTTCTTTTATTAACCGTAAAATAAAATGATCTAATCGGGTCTCTGTTTGCCTTATCCTAGAAGTTTGATAGTGCATTTCACTCGCCATTTCATGCGCTTTGAGATGCCGCATCGCCCAATACGCTATCTGAAATAGGAGCGACGTAAATTGAACAAATGTGATAGAATTTCGCTGAATTCTTAAATTAACTATAATATAAAATTATCTAATCGGGTCTCTGTTTGCCCTACCCTAGAAGTTTAATAGTGTATTTTACTCGTCATTTCATGCGCTTTGAGATGCCGCTTAGCCCAATAGGCTATCTGAAATAGGAGCGATGTAAATTGAACAAATGTGATAGAATTTCGCTGATTCTTTTATTAACCGTAAAATAAAATGATCTAATCGGGTCTCTGTTTGCCTTATCCTAGAAGTTTGATAGTGCATTTTACTCGCCATTTCATGCGCTTTGAGATGCCGCATCGCCCAATACGCTATCTGAAATAGGAGCGACGTAAATTGAACAAATGTGATAGAATTTCGCTGAATTCTTATATTAACCATAATGTAAAATGATCTGATCGGGTCTCTGTTCGCCCTAGCCTCGAAGTTTAATAGTGCATTTTACTCGTCATTTCATGCGCTTTGAGATGCCGCTTAGCCCAATACGCTATCTCAAATAGGAGCGATATAAATTGAACAAATGTGGTAGAATTTCGCTGAATTCTTATATTAACCAAAATATATAATGATCTAATCGGGCCACTGATTGCCCTATCATAGAAGTTTAATAGTGCATTTTACTCGCCATTCCACGCGCTTTAAGATGCCGCCTTGCCTAGTACACTATCTGAAACATGAGCGACGTAAATTGAACGAATGTGATAGAATTTCGCTGAATTCTTAAACTAACCTTAATATAAAATGATCTAATCGGGTCTCTGTTTGCCTGACCCTAGAAGTTTAATAGTGCATGTTACTCGCCATTTCAAGCGCTTTGAGGTGCCGCTAAGCCAAATACGCTATCTGAAATAGGAGCGACGTAAATTGAACAAATGTGATAGAATATCCCTGAATTCTTATAGTAACCTTAATGTGAAATGATCTAATCGGGTCTCTATTCGCCCTACGCTAGAAGTTTCATAGTGCATTTCACTCGTCATTACATGCGCTTTGAGATGCCGTTTAGCCCAATACGCTATCTGAAATAGGAGCGACGTAAATTGAACAAATGTGATAGAATTTCGCTGAATTCTTATATTAACCAAAATATAAAATGATCTAATCGGGCCACTGATTGCCCTATCATAGAAGTTTAATAGTGCATTTTACTCTCCATTCCACGCGCTTTAAGATGCCGCCTAGCCCGGTACACTATCTGAAATATGAGCGACGTAAATTGAACAAATGTGATAGAATTTCGCTGAATTCTTAAATTAACCATAATATAAAATGATCTAATAGGGTCTCTGTTTGCCCTACCCTAGAAGTTTAATAGTGCATGTTACTCGCCATTTCAAGCGCTTTGAGATGCCGCCTAGCCCAGTATGCTATCTGAAATAGGAGCGACGTAAATTGAACAAATGTGATAGAATTTCCCTGAATTCTTATATTAACCGTAATATAAAATGATCTAATGGGTCTCTGTTTGCCCTACCCTAGAAGATTAATAGTGCATTTTACTCGTCATTTCATGCGCTTTGAGATGCCGCTTAGCCCAATAGGCTATCTGAAATAGGAGCGATGTAAATTGAACAAATGTGATAGAATTTCGCTGAATTCTTATATTTACCGTAGTATAAAATGATCTAATCGGTCTCTGTTTGCCTTACCCTAGAAGTTTAATACTGCATTTTACTCGCCATTTCATGCGCTTTGAGATGCCGCTTAGCCCAATACGCTGTCTGATATAGGAGCGACGTAAATTGAACAAATGTGATAGAATCCCGCTGAATTCTTAAATTAACCATTATATAGAATGATCTAATCGGGTCTCTCTTCGCCCAACCCTAGAAGTATAATAGTGCATTTTATTCCCCATTTCATGCGCTTTGAGATGCCGCTTAGCCCAATACGCTATCTGAAATAGGAGCGACGTAAATTTAACAAATGTGATAGAATTTCGCTGAATTCTTTTATTAACCATAATGTAATATGATCTAATCGGGCCTCTGTTTGCCTTACCCTAGAAGTTTAATAGTACATTTTACTCGCCATTTCATGCGCTTTGAGATGCCGCTTAGCCCAATACGCTATCTGAAATAGGAGCGACGTAAGTTGAACAAATGTGATAGAATTACGCTGAATTCTTATATTAACCGTAATATAAAATGATCTAATCGGGTCTCTGTTTGCCTTATCCTAGAAGTTTGATAGTGCATTTTACTCGCCATTTCATGCGTTTTGAGATGCCGCTTAGACGAATACGCTATCTGAAATAGGAGCGACGTAAATTGAACAAATGTGATAGAATTTCGCTGAATTCTTAAATTAACTATAATATAAAATTATCTAATGGGTCTCTGTTTGCCCTACCCTAGAAGTTTAATAGTGCATTTCACTCGTCATTTCATGCGCTTTGAGATGCCGCTTAGCCCAATAGGCTATCTGAAATAGGAGCGATGTAAATTGAACAAATGTGATAGAATTTCGCTGAATTCATTTATTAACCGTAATATAAAATGATCTAATCGGGTCTCTGTTTGCCTTACCCTAGAAGTATAATAGTGCATTTTACTCTCCATTTCATGCGCTTTGAGATGCCGCTTAGCCCAATACGCTATCTGAAATAGGAGCGACGTAAATTGAACAAATGTGATAGAATTTCGCTGAAATCTTATATTAAACAAAATATAAAATGATCTCATCAGGTCTCTGATTGCCCCATCATAGAAGTTTAGTAGTGCATGATACTCGCCATTCCACGCGCATTAAGATGCCGCCTAGCCCAGTATGCTATCTGAAATAGGAGCGACGTAAGTTGAACAAATGTGATAGAATTACGCTGAATTCTTATATTAACCGTAATATAAATTGATCTAACCGGGTCTCTGTTTGCCCTACCCTAGAAGTTTAATAGTGCATTTTACTCGCCATTTCATGCGCTTTGAGATGCCGCATAGCTCAATACGCTATCTGAAATAGGAGAGACGTAAATTGAACAAATGTGATAGAATTTCCGTGAATTCTTATATTAACCTTAATGTAAAATGATGTAATCGGGTCTCTGTTCGCCCTACCATAGAAGTCTAATGGTGCATTTCACTCGCCATTTCGTGCGCTTTGAGATGCCGCTTAGACCAATATGCTATCTGAAATAGGAGCGACGTAAATTGAACAAATGTGATAGAATTTCGCTCAATTCTTTTATTAACCAAAATGTAAAATGAACTAATCGGGTCTCTGTTCGCCCTACCCTAGAAGTTTAATAGTGCATTTCACTCGTCATTTCATGCGCTTTGAGATGCCGCTTAGCCCGATATGCTATCTGAAATAGGAGCGACGTAAATTGAACAAATGTGATAGAATTTCGCAGAATTCTTTTATTAACCATAATGTAAAATGATCTGATCGGGTCTCTGTTCGCCCTAGCCTAGCAGTTTAGTAGTGCACTTTATTCGCCATTTCATGCGCTTTGAGATGCCGCTTAGCCGAATACGCTATCTGAAATAGGAGCGACGTAAATTGAACAAATGTGATAGAATTTCCCTGAAATCTTATATTAAACACAATATAAAATGATCTAATCGGGTCTCTGATTGCCCTATCATAGAAGTTTAGTAGTGCATTTTACTCGCCATTCCACGCGCTTTAAGATGCCGCTTAGCCCAGGAAGCCATCTGAAATAGGAACGACGTAAATTGAACAAGTGTGATAGAATTTTGCTGAATTCTTAAATTAGCCATAATATAAAATGATCTAATCGGGTCTCTGTTTGCCCTACCCTAGAAGATTAATAGTGCATGTCACTCGTCATTTCATGCGCTTTGAGATGCCGCTAAGCCCAATAAGCTATCTGTAATAGGAGCGACGTACATTGAACAAATGTGATAGAATTTCACTGAATTCTTAAATTAACCATAATACAAAATGATCTAATCGGGTCTCTGTTTGCCCTACCCTAGAAGTTTAATAGTGCATTTCACTCGCCATTCCACGCGCTTTAAGATGCCGCCCAGCCCAGTACGCTATCTGAAATAGGAGCAACGTAAATTGAACAAATGTGACAGAATTTTGCTGAATTCTTAAATTAACCATAATATAAAATGATCTAATCGGGTCTCTGTTTGCCCTAGCCTAGAAGTTTAATAGTGCATTTTACTCGCCATTTCATGCGCTTTGAGATGCCGCATAGCCCAATACGCTATCTGAAATAGGAGCGACGTAAATTGAACAAATGTGATAGAATTTCCGTGAATTCTTATATTAACCTTAATGTAAAATGACCAAATCGGGTCTCTGTTTTCCCAACCCTAGAAGTTTAATAGTGCATTTTATTCGCCATTTCATACGCTTTGAGATGCCGCTTATCACAATAGGCTATCTGAAATAGGAGCGATGTAAATTGAACAAATGTGATAGAATTTCGCTGAATTCTTTTATTAACCGTAATATAAAATGATCTAATCGGGTCTCTGTTTGCCTTACCCTAGAAGTTTAATAGTGCATTTTACTCGCCATTTCATGCGCTTTGAGATGCCGCTTAGCCCAATACGCTATCTGATATAGGAGCGACGTAAATTGAACAAATGTGATAGAATCCCGCTGAATTCTTAAATTAACCATAATATAGAATGATCTAATCGGGTCTCTGTTTGCCCTACCCTAGAAGTTTAATAGTGCATTTTACTCGCCATTTGATGCGCTTTGAGATGCCGCTTAGTCCAATACGCTATCTGAAATAGGAGCGACGTAAATTGAACAAATGTGATAGAATCTCGCTGAATTCTTTTATTAACCATAATGTAAGATGATCTAATCGGGTCTCTGTTCGCCCTAGCCTAGAACTTTAATAGTGCATTTTATTCGCCATTTCATACGATTTGAGAGGCCGCTTAGCCCAATACGCTATCTGAAATAGGAGCGACGTAAATTGAACAAATGTGATAGAATTTCGCTGAATTCTTATATTAACCAAAATATAAAATGATCTAATCGGGTCTCTGATTGCCCTATCATAGACGTTTAATAGTGCACTTCACTCGCCATTCCACGCGCTTTGAGATGCCGCCTAGCCCAGTACGCTATCTGAAATAGGTGCGACGTAAATTGAACAAAGTTATAGAATTTTGCTGAATTCTTAAATTAACCATAATATAAAATGATCTAATCGGGTCTCTGTTCGCCCTACCATAGAAGTCTAATAGTGCATTTCACTCGCCATTCCACGCGCTTTAAGATGCCGCCGAGCCCAGTAGGCTATCTGACATAGGAGTGACGTAAATTGAACAAATGTGATAGAATTACGCTGAATTCTTATATTAACCGTAATATAAAATGATCTAATCGGGTCTCTCTTTGCCTTACCCTAGAAGTTTAATAGTGCATTTCACTCGCCATTTCATGCGCTTTGAGATGCCGCTTAGACCAATACGCTATCTGAAATAGGAGCGACGTAAATTGAACAAATGTGATAGAATTTCGCTGAAATCTTATATTAAACAAAATATAAAATGATCTCATCAGGTCTCTGATTGCCCTATCATAGAAGTTTAGTAGTGCATGTTACTCGCCATTCCACGCGCTTTAAGATGCCGCTTAGCCCAGGACGCCATCTGAAATAGGAACGACGTAAATTGAACAAGTGTGATAGAATTTTGCTGAATTCTTAAATTAGCCATAATATAAAATGATCTAATCGGGTCTCTGTTTGCCCTACCCTAGAAGATTAATAGTGCATGTCACTCGTCATTTCATGCGCTTTGAGATGCCGCTTAGCCCAGGACGCCATCTGAAATAGGAACGACGTAAATTGAACAAGTGTGATAGAATTTTGCTGAATTCTTAAATTAACCATAATACAAAATGATCTAATCGGGTCTCTGTTTGCCCTACCCTAGAAGTTTAATAGTGCATTTCACTCGCCATTCCACGCGCTTTAAGATGCCGCCCAGCCCAGTACGCTATCTGAAATAGGAGCGACGTAAATTGAACAAAGTTATAGAATTTTGCTGAATTCTTAAATTAACCATAATATAAAATGATCTAATCGGGTCTCTCTTTCCCTTACCCTAGAAGTTTAATAGTGCATTTCACTGGGCATTTCATGCGCTTTGAGATGCCGCTTAGCCCAATACGCTATCTTAAATAGGAGCGACGTAAATTGAAGAAATGTGATAGAATTTCGCTGAATTCTTTTATTAACCATAATGTAGAATGATCTAATCGGGTCTCTGTTCGCCCTAGCCGAGAAGTTTAATAGTGTATTTTATTCGCCATTTGATGCGCTTTGAGATGCCGCTTAGCCCAATACGCTATCTGAAATAGGAGCGACGTAAATTGAACAAATGTGATAGAATCTCGCTGAATTCTTTTATTAACCATAATGTAAAATGATCTAATCGGGTCTCTGTTCGCCCTAGCCTAGAACTTTAATAGTGCATTTTATTCGCCATTTCATACGCTTTGAGATGCCGCCTAGCACAGTACGCTATCTGAAATAGGAGCGATGTAAATTGAACAAATGTTATAGAATTTTGCTGAATTCTTAAATTAACCATAATATAAAATGATCTAATCGGGTCTCTGTTTGCCCAACCCTAGAAGTTTAATAGTGCATTATACTCGGCATTTCATGCGCTTTGAGATGCCGCGTAGCCCAATATGCTATCTGAAATAGGAGCGACGTAAATTGAACAAATGTGATACAATTTCCGTGAATTCTTATATTAACCTTAATGTAAAATGATCTAATCGGGTCTCTGTTCGCCCTACCATAGAAGTCTAATGGTGCATTTCACTCGCCATTTCATGCGCTTTGAGATGCCGCTTAGCCCAATATGCTATCTGAAATAGGAGCGACGTAAATTGAACAAATGTGATAGAATTAGGCTGAATTCTTATATTAACCGTAATGTAAAATGATCTGATCGGGTCTCTGTTCGCCCTAGCCTAGAAATTTATTAGTGCATTTTATTCGCCATTTCATGCGCTTTGAGATGCCGCTTAGCCGAATACGCTATCTGAAATAGGAGCGACGTAAATTGAACAAATGTGATAGAATTTCCCTGAAATCTTATATTAAACACAATATAAAATGATCTAATCGGGTCTCTGATTGCCCTATCATAGAAGTTTAGTAGTGCATTTTACTCGCCATTCCACGCGCTTTAAGATGCCGCCTAGCCCAGTATGCTATCTGAAATAGGAGCGGCGTAAGTTGAACAAATGTGATAGAATTACGCTGAATTCTTATATTAACCGTAATATAATTTGATCTAATCGGGTCTCTGTTTGGCTTATCCTAGAAGTTTAATAGTGCATTTTACTCGCTATTTCATGCGCTTTGAAATGCCGCTTAGCCCAATACTCTATCTGAAATAGGAGCGACGTAAATTGAACAAATGTGATAGAATTTCGTTTAATTCTTAAATTAACCATAATATAAAATGATCTAATCGGGTCTCTGTTTGCCCAACCCTAGCAGTTTAATAGTGCATTATACTCGGCATTTCATGCGCTTTGAGATGCCGATTAGCCGAATACGCTATCTGAAATAGGAGCGACGTAAATAGAACAAATGTGATAGAATTTCGCTGAATTCTTAAATTATCCATAATATAAAATGATTTAATCGGGTCTTTGTTTGCCCTACCCTAGAAGTTTAATACTGCATTTTACTCGCCATTTCATGCGCTTTGAGATGCCGCTTAGCCCAATACGCTATCTGAAATAGGAGCGACGTAAATTGAACAAATGTGATAGAATTACGCTGCATTCTTATATTAACCGTAATATCAAATGATCTAATCGGGTCTCTGTTTGCCTTACCCTAGAAGTTTAATAGTGCATTTCACTCGCCATTTCATGCGCTTTGAGATGCCGCTTAGCCCAGTACGCTACCTGAAATAGGAGCGACGTAAGTTGAAAAAATGTGATAGAATTACGCTGATTTCTTATATTAACCGTAATATAAAATGATCTAATCGGGTCTCTGTTTCCCTTACCCTAGAAGTTTAACAGTGCATTTTACTCGCCATTTCATGCGCTTTGAGATGCCGCTTAGCCAAATACGCTATCAGAAATAGGAGCGACGTAAGTTGAACAAATGTGATAGAATGACGCTGAAGTCTTATATTAAACAAAATATAAAATGATCTCATCAGGTCTCTGATTGCCCTATCATAGAAGTTTAGTAGTGCATGTTACTCGCCATTCCACGCGCTTTAAGATGCCGCCTAGCCCAGTATGCTATCTGAAATAGGAGCGACGTAAGTTGAACAAATGTGATAGAATTACGCTGTATTCTTATATTAACCGTAATACAAAATGATCTAATCGGGTCTCTGTTTGCCCTACCCTAGAAGTATAATAGTGCATTTTACTCGCCATTTCATGCGCTTTGAAATGCCGCTTAGCCCAATACGCTATCTGAAATATGAGCGACGTAAATTGAACAAATGTGATAGAATTTCCCTGAAATCTTATATTAAACAAAATATAAAATGATCCAATCGGGTCTCTGTTCGCCCTAGCCTAGAAGTTTAACAGTGAATTTTATTCGACACTTCATGCGCTTTGAGATGCCGCTTAGCCGAATACGCTATCTGAAATAGGAGCGACGTAAATTGAACAAATGTGATACAATTCCCCTGAAATTTTATATTAAACAAAATATAAAATGATCTAATCGGGTCTCTGATTGCCCTATTATAGAAGTTTAGTAGTGTATTTTATTCGCCATTTCATGCGCTTTGAGATGCCGCTTAGCCCAATACGCTATCTGTAATAGGAGCGACGTAAGTTGAACAAATGTGATAGGGTTTCGCTGAATTCTTAAATTAACCATAATATAAAATGGTCTAATCGGGTCTCTGTTTGCCCTACCCTAGAACTTTAATAGTGCATTCTACTCGTCATTTCATGCGCTTTGAGATGCCGCTTAGCCCAATACGCTATCTGAAATAGGAGCGATATAAATTGAACAAATGTGATAGAATTTCGCTGAACTCTTTTATTAACCATAATGTAAAATGATCTAATCGGGTCTCTGTTCGCCCTAGCCTAGTACTTTAATAGTGCATTTTATTCGCCATTTCATACGCTTTGAGATGCCGCTTATCCCAATAGGCTATCTGAAATAGGAGCGATGTAAATTGAACAAATGTGATAGAATTTCGCTGAATTCTTTTATTAACCGTAATATAAAATGATCTAATCGGGTCTCTGTTTGCCTTACCCTAGAAGTTTAATAGTGCATTTTACTCGCCATTTCATGCGCTTTGAGATGCCGCTTAGCCCAATATGCTATCTGATATAGGAGCGACGTAAATTGAACAAATGTGATAGAATCCCGCTGAATTCTTAAATTAACCATAATATAGAATGATCTAATCGGGTCTCTGTTTGCCCTACCCTAGAAGTTTAATAGTGCATTTTACTCGCCATTTGATGCGCTTTGAGATGCCGCTTAGTCCAATACGCTATCTGAAATAGGAGCGACGTAAATTGAACAAATGTGATAGAATCTCGCTGAATTCTTTTATTAACCATAATGTAAGATGATCTAATTGGGTCTCTGTTCGCCCTAGCCTAGAACTTTAATAGTGCATTTTATTCGCCATTTCATACGATTTGAGAGGCCGCTTAGCCCAATACGCTATCTGAAATAGGAGCGACGTAAATTGAACAAATGTGATAGAATTTCGCTGAATTCTTATATTAACCAAAATATAAAATGATCTAATCGGGTCTCTGATTGCCCTATCATAGAAGTTTAATAGTGCACTTCACTCGCCATACCACTCGCTTTGAGAAGCCGCCTAGCCCAGTACGCTATCTGAAATAGGAGCGACCTAAATTGAACAAATGTGATAGAATTTTACTGAATTCTTAAATTAACCATAATATAAAATGGTCTAGTCGGGTCTCTGTTTGCCCTACCCTAGAACTTTAATAGTGCATTTTACTCGTCATTTCATGCGCTTTGAGATGCCGCTTAGCCCAATACGCTATCTGAAATAGGAGCGATATAAATTGAACAAATGTGATAGAATTTCGCTGAACTCTTTTATTAACCATAATGTAAAATGATCTAATCGGGTCTCTGTTCGCCCTAGCCTAGAACTTTAATAGTGCATTTTATTCGCCATTTCATACGCTTTGAGATGCCGCTTAGCCCAATACGCTATCTGAAATAGGAGCGACGTAAATAGAACAAATGTGATAGAATTTCGCGGAATTCTTAAATTATCCATAATATAAAATGATTTAATCGGGTCTTTGTTTGCCCTACCCTAGAAGTTTAATACTGCATTTTACTCGCCATTTCGTGCGCTTTGAGATGCCGCTTAGCCCAATGCGCTATCTGAAATAGGAGCGACGTAAATTGAACAAATGTGATAGAATTACGCTGAATTCTTATATTAACCGTAATATAAAATGATCTAATCGGGTCTCTCTTTGCCTTACCCTAGAAGTTTAATAGTGCATTTCACTCGTCATTTCATGCGCTTTGAGATGCCGCTTTGCCCAATACGCTATCTGAAATAGGAGCGACGTAAATTGAACAAATGTGATAGAATTTCGCTGAATACTTATATTATCCTTAATGTAAAATGATCTAATCGGGTCTCTGTTCGCCCTAGCCTAGAACTTTAATAGTGCATTTTATTCGCCATTTCATACGATTTGAGAGGCCGCTTAGCGCAATACGCTATCTGAAATAGGAGCGACGTAAATTGAACAAATGTGATAGAATTTCGCTGAATTCTTATATTAACCAAAATATAAAATGATCTAATCGGGTCTCTGTTCGCCCTACCATAGAAGTCTAATAGTGCACTTCACTCGCCATTCCACGCGCTTTAAGATGCCGCCGAGCCCAGTAGGCTATCTGAAATAGGAGCGACGTAAATGGAACAAATGTGATGGAATTTCCCTGAAATCTTATATTAAACACAACATAAAATGATCTAATCGGGTCTCTGATTGCCCTATCATAGAAGTTTAGTAGTGCATTTTACTCGCCATTCCACGCGCTTTAAGATGCCGCCTAGCCCAGTGCGCTATCTGAAATAGGAGCGATGTAAATTGAACAAATGTGATAGAATTTCGCTGAATTCTTAAATTATCCATAATATAAAATGATTTAATCGGGTCTTTGTTTGCCCTACCCTAGAAGTTTAATACTGCATTTTACTCGCCATTTCATGCGCTTTGAGATGCCGCTTAGCCCAATACGCTATCTGAAATAGGAGCGACGTAAATTGAACAAATGTGATAGAATTACGCTGCATTCTTATATTAACCGTAATATCAAATGATCTAATCGGGTCCCTGTTTGCCTTACCCTAGAAGTTTAATAGTGCATTTCACTCGCCATTTCATGCGCTTTGAGACGCCGCTTAGCCCAATACGCTATCTGAAATAGGAGCGACGTAAGTTGAACAAATGTGATAGAATTACGCTGAAGTCTTATATTAACCGTAATATAAAATGATCTAATCGGGTCTCTGTTTGCCCTACCCTAGAAGTTTAATAGTGCATTTTACTCGCCATTCCATGCGCTTTGAGATGCCGCGTAGCCCAATACGCTCTCTGAAATAGGAGCTACGTAAATTGAACAAATGTGATAGAATTTCCCTGAAATCTTATTTTAAACAAAATATAAAATGATCTAATCGGGTCTCAGATTGCCCTATCATAGAAGTTTAGTAGTGCATTTTACTCGCCATTCCACGCGCTTTAAGATGCCGCCTAGCCCAGTACGCTACCTGAAATAGGAGCGACGTAAGTTGAAAAAATTTGATAGAATTACGCTGATTTCTTATATTAACCGTAATATAAAATGATCTAATCGGGTCTCTGTTTCCCTTACCCTAGAAGTTTGATAGTGCATTTTACTCGCCATTTCATGCGCTTTGAGATGCCGCTTAGACCAATACGCTATCTGAAATAGGAGCGACGTAAATTGAACAAATGTGATAGAATTTCGCTGAAATCTTATATTAAACAAAATATAAAATGATCTCATCAGGTCTCTGATTGCCCTATCATAGAAGTTTAGTAGTGCATGTTACTCGCCATTCCACGCGCTTTATGATGCCGCCTAGCCCAGTATGCTATCTGAAATAGGAGCGACGTAAGTTGAACAAATGTGATAGAATTACGCTGTATTCTTATATTAACCGTAATACAAAATGATCTAATCGGGTCTCTGTTTGCCCTACCCTAGAAGTATAATAGTGCATTTTACTCGCCATTTCATGCGCTTTGAGATGCCGCTTAGCCCAATACGCTATCTGAAATATGAGCGACGTAAATTGAACAAATGTGATAGAATTTCCCTGAAATCTTATATTAAACAAAATATAAAATGATCCAATCGGGTCTCTGTTCGCCCTAGCCTAGAAGTTTAACAGTGAATTTTATTCGACACTTCATGCGCTTTGAGATGCCGCTTAGCCGAATACGCTATCTGAAATAGGAGCGACGTAAATTGAACAAATGTGATACAATTTCCCTGAAATTTTATATTAAACAAAATATAAAATGATCTAATCGGGTCTCTGATTGCCCTATTATAGAAGTTTAGTAGTGCATTTTACTCGCCATTCCACGCGCTTTAAGATGCCGGCTAGCCCAGTATGCTATCTGAAATAGGAGCGACGTAAATTGAACAAATGTGATAGAATTACGCTGAATTCTTATATTAACCGTAATGTAAAATGATCTGATCGGGTCTCTGTTCGCCCTAGCCTAGAAGTTTAGTAGTACATTTTATTCGCCATTTCATGCGCTTTGAGATGCCGCTTAGCCGAATACGCTATCTGAAATAGGAGCGACGTAAATTGAACAAATGTGATAGAATTTCCCTGAAATCTTATATTAAACACAATATAAAATGATCTAATCGGGTCTCTGATTGCCCTATCATAGAAGTTTAGAAGTGCCTTTTACTCGCCATTCCACGCGCTTTAAGATGCCGCCTAGCCCAGTATGCTATCTGAAATAGGAGCGGCGTAAGTTGAACAAATGTGATAGAATTACGCTGAATTCTTATATTAACCGTAATATAAATTGATCTAAGCGGGTCTCTGTTTGGCTTATCCTAGAAGTTTAATAGTGCATTTTACTCGCCATTTGATGCGCTTTGAGATGCCGCTTAGTCCAATACGCTATCTGAAATAGGAGCGACATAAATTGAACAAATGTGATAGAATCTCGCTGAATTCTTTTATTAACCATAATGTAAGATGATCTAATTGGGTCTCTGTTCGCCCTAGCCTAGAACTTTAATAGTGCATTTTATTCGCCATTTCATACGATTTGAGAGGCCGCTTAGCCCAATACGCTATCTGAAATAGGAGCGACGTAAATTGAACAAATGTGATAGAATTTCGCTGAATTCTTATATTAACCAAAATATAAAATGATCTAATCGGGTCTCTGATTGCCCTATCATAGAAGTTTAATAGTGCACTTCACTCGCCATTCCACTCGCTTTGAGAAGCCGCCTAGCCCAGTACGCTATCTGAAATAGGAGCGACCTAAATTGAACAAATGTGATAGAATTTTGCTGAATTCTTAAATTAACCATAATATAAAATGGTCTAGTCGGGTCTCTGTTTGCCCTACCCTAGAACTTTAATAGTGCATTTTACTCGTCATTCCATGCGCTTTGAGATGCCGCTTAGCCCAATACGCTATCTGAAATAGGAGCGACGTAAATTGAACAAATGTGATAGAATTTCGCTGAATTCTTATATTAACCAAAATATAAAATGATCTAATCGGGTCTCTGATTGCCCTATCATAGAAGTTTAATAGTGCACTTCACTCGCCATTCCACTCGCTTTGAGAAGCCGCCTAGCCCAGTACGCTATCTGAAATAGGAGCGACCTAAATTGAACAAATGTGATAGAATTTCGCTGAATTCTTTTATTAACCATAATGTAAAATGATCTAATCGGGTCTCTGTTCGCCCTAGCCTAGAACTTTAATAGTGCATTTTATTCGCCATTTCATACGCTTTGAGATGCCGCTTAGCCCAATACGCTATCTGATATAGGAGCGACGTAAATAGAACAAATGTGATAGAATTTCGCGGAATTCTTAAATTATCCATAATATAAAATGATTTAATCGGGTCTTTGTTTGCCCTACCCTAGAAGTTTAATACTGCATTTTACTCGCCATTTCGTGCGCTTTGAGATGCCGCTTAGCCCAATACGCTATCTGAAATAGGAGCGACGTAAATTGAACAAATGTGATAGAATTACGCTGAATTCTTATATTAACCGTAATATAAAATGATCTAACCGGGTCTCTCTTTGCCTTACCCTAGAAGTTTAATAGTGCATTTCACTCGTCATTTCATGCGCTTTGAGATGCCGCTTTGCCCAATACGCTATCTGAAATAGGAGCGACGTAAATTGAACAAATGTGATAGAATTTCGCTGAATACTTATATTATCCTTAATGTAAAATGATCTAATCGGGTCTCTGTTCGCCCTAGCCTAGAACTTTAATAGTGCATTTTATTCGCCATTTCATACGATTTGAGAGGCCGCTTAGCGCAATACGCTATCTGAAATAGGAGCGACGTAAATTGAACAAATGTGATAGAATTTCGCTGAATTCTTATATTAACCAAAATATAAAATGATCTAATCGGGTCTCTGTTCGCCCTACCATAGAAGTCTAATAGTGCACTTCACTCGCCATTCCACGCGCTTTAAGATGCCGCCGAGCCCAGTAGGCTATCTGACATAGGAGTGACGTAAATTGAACAAATGTGATAGAATTACGCTGAATTCTAATATTAACCGTAATATAAAATGATCTAATCGGGTCTCTCTTTGCCTTACCCTAGAAGTTTAATAGTGCATTTCACTCGTCATTTCATGCGCTTTGAGATGCCGCTTTGCCCAATACGCTATCTGAAATAGGAGCGACGTAAATTGAACAAATGTGATAGAATTTCGCTGAATACTTATATTATCCATAATATAAAATGATTTAATCGGGTCTTTGTTTGCCCTACCCTAGAAGTTTAATACTGCATTTTACTCGCCATTTCGTGCGCTTTGAGATGCCGCTTAGCCCAATACGCTATCTGAAATAGGAGGGACGTAAATTGAACAAATGTGATAGAATTACGCTGAATTCTTATATTAACCGTAATATAAAATGATCTAATCGGGTCTCTCTTTGCCTTACCCTAGAAGTTTAATAGTGCATTTCACTCGTCATTTCATGCGCTTTGAGATGCCGCTTAGCCGAATACGCTATCTGAAATAGGAGCGACGTAAATTGAACAAATGTGATAGAATTTCCCTGAAATCTTATATTAAACAAAATATAAAATGATCTAATCGGGTCTCTGATTACCCTATCATAGAAGTTTACTAGTGCATTTTACTCGCCATTCCACGCGCTTTGAGATGCCGCTTTGCCCAATACGCTATCTGAAATAGGAGCGACGTAAATTGAACAAATGTGATAGAATTTCGCTGAATACTTATATTATCCATAATATAAAATGATTTAATCGGGTCTTTGTTTGCCCTACCCTAGAAGTTTAATACTGCATTTTACTCGCCATTTCGTGCGCTTTGAGATGCCGCTTTGCCCAATACGCTATCTGAAATAGGAGCGACGTAAATTGAACAAATGTGATAGAATTTCGCTGAATACTTATATTATCCTTAATGTAAAATGATCTAATCGGGTCTCTGTTCGCCCTACCCTCGAAGTTTAATAGTGCATTTCATTCGTCATTTGATGCACTTTTAGGTGCCGCTTAGCCCTATACGCTATTTGAAATAGGAGCGACGTAAATTGAACAAATGTGATAGGATTTCGCTGAATTCTTATATTAACCAAAAGAAAAAGTGATCTAATCGGGTCTCTGATTGCCCTATCATAGAAGTTTAATAGTGCATTTTACACGCCATTCCACGCGCTTTAAGATGCAGCTTAGCCCAATACGCTATCTGAAATAGGAGCGACGTAAATAGAACAAATGTGATAGAATTTCGCTGAATTCTTAAATTATCCATAATATAAAATGATTTAATCGGGTCTTTGTTTGCCCTACCCTAGAAGTTTAATACTGCATTTTACTCGCCATTTCATGCGCTTTGAGATGCCGCTTAGCCCAATACGCTATCTGAAATAGGAGCGACGTAACTTGAAAAATGTGATAGAATTACGCTGAATTCTTATATTAACCGTAATATAAAATGATCTAATCGGGTCTCTGTTTGCCCTACCCTAGAAGTTTAATAGTGCATTCTACTCGCCATTTCATGCGCTTTGAGATGCCGCGTAGCCCAATACGCTATCTGAAATAGGAGCGACGTAAATTGAACAAATGTGATAGAATTTCCGTGAGTTCTTATATTAACCTTAATGTAAAATGATCTAATCGGGTCTCTGTTCGCCCTACCATAGAAGTCTAATGGTGCATTTCACTCGCCATTTCATGCGCTTTGAGATGCCTCTTAGCCCAATATGCTATCTGAAATAGGAGCGATTTAAATTGAACAAATGTGAAAGAATTTCCCTGAAATCTTATATTAAACACAATATAAAATGATCTAATCGGGTCTCTGATTGCCCTATCATAGAAGTTTAGTAGTGCATTTTACTCACCATTCCACGCGCTTTAAGATGCCGCCTAGCCCAGTATGCTATCTGAAATAGGAGCGACGTAAATTGAACAAATGTGATGGAATTTCCCTGAAATCTTATATTAAACACAATATAAAATGATCTAATCGGGTCTCTGATTGCCCTATCATAGAAGTTTAGTAGTGCATTTTACTCGCCATTCCACGCGCTTTAAGATGCCGCTTAGCCCAGGACGCCATCTGAAATAGGAACGACGTAAATTGAACAAGTGTGATAGAATTTTGCTGAATTCTTAAATTAGCCATAATATAAAATGATCTAATCGGGTCTCTGTTTGCCCTACCCTAAAAGATTAATAGTGCATGTCACTCGTCATTTCATGCGCTTTGAGATGCCGCTAAGCCCAATAAGCTATCTGTAATAGGAGCGACGTAAATTGAACAAATGTGATAGAATTTTGCTGAATTCTTAAATTAACCATAATACAAAATGATCTAATCGGGTCTCTGTTTGCCCTACCCTAGAAGTTTAATAGTGCATTTCACTCGCCCTTCCACGCGCTTTAAGATGCCGCCCAGCCCAGTACGCTATCTGAAATAGGAGAGACGTAAATTGAACAAAGTTATAGAATTTTGCTGAATTCTTAAATTAACCATAATATAAAATGATCTAATCGGGTCTCTCTTTCCCTTAACCTAGAAGTTTAATAGTGCATTTCACTGGGCATTTCATGCGCTTTGAGATGCCGCTTAGCCCAATACGCTATCTTAAATAGGAGCGACGTAAATTGAACAAATGTGATAGAATTTCGCTGAATTCTTTTATTAACCATAATGTAAAATGATCTAATCGGGTCTCTGTTCGCCCTAGCCGAGAAGTTTAATAGTGTATTTTATTCGCCATTTGATGCGCTTTGAGATGCCGCTTAGCCCAATACGCTATCTGAAATAGGAGCGACGTAAATTGAACAAATGTGATAGAATCTCGCTGAATTCTTTTATTAACCATAATGTAAAATGATCTAATCGGGTCTCTGTTCGCCCTAGCCTAGAACTTTAATAGTGCATTTTATTCGCCATTTCATACGATTTGAGAAGCCGCTTAGCCCAATACGCTATCTGAAATAGGAGCGACGTAAATTGAACAAATGTGATAGAATTTCGCTGAATTCTTATATTAACCAAAATATAAAATGATCTAATCGGGTCTCTGATTGCCCTATCATAGAAGTTTAATAGTGCACTTCACTCGCCATTCCACGCGCTTTGAGATGCCGCCTAGCCCAGTACGCTATCTGAAATAGGTGCGACGTAAATTGAACAAAGTTATAGAATTTTGCTGAATTCTTAAATTAACCATAATATAAAATGATGTAATCGGGTCTCTGTTCGCCCTACCATAGAAGTCTAATAGTGCATTTCACTCGACATTCCACGCGCTTTAAGATGCCACCGAGCCCAGTAGGCTATCTGACATAGGAGTGACGTAAATTGAACAAATGTGATAGAATTACGCTAAATTCTTATATTAACCGTAATATAAAATGATCTAATCGGGTCTCCCTTTGCCTTACCCTAGAAGTTTAATAGTGCATTTTACTCGCCATTTCATGCGCTTTGAGATGCCGCGTAGCCCAATACGCTATCTGAAATAGGAGCGACGTAAATTGAACAAATGTGATAGAATTTCCGTGAATTCTTATATTAACCTTAATGTAAAATGATCTAATCGGGTCTCTGTTCGCCCTACCATAGAAGTCTAATGGTGCATTTCACTCGCCATTTCATGCGCTTTGGGATGCCGCTTAGCCCAATATGCTATCTGAAATAGGAGCGACGTAAATTGAACAAATGTGATAGAATTTCGTTCAATTCTTTTATTAACCAATATGTAAAATGATCTAATCGGGTCTCTGTTCGCCCTACTCTAGAAGTTTAATAGTGCATTTCACTCGTCATTACATGCGCTTTGAGATGCCGCTTGGCCCGATATGCTATCTGAAATAGGAGCGACGTAAATTGAACAAATGTGATAGAATTTCCCTGAAATCTTATATTAAACACAATATAAAATGTTCTAAACGGGTCTCTGATTGCCCTATCATAGAAGTTTAATAGTGGATTTTACTCGCCATTCCACATGCTTTAAGATGCCGCCAAGCCCAGTACGCTATCTGAAATAGGAGCGACCTAAATTGAACAAATGTGATAGAATTTCCCTGAATTCCTATGTTAACCTTAATGTAAAATGATCTAATCGGGTCTCTGTTTGCCCTACCCTAGAAGTTTAATAGTGCATTTTACTCGTCATTTCATGCGCTTTGAGATACCGCTTAGCCCAATACGCTCTCTGAAATAGGAGCGATGTAAATTGAACAAATGTGACAGAATTTCGCTGAATTCTTTTATTAACCATAATGTAAAATGATCTAATCGGGTCTCTGTTCGCCCTAGCCTAGAAGTTTAATAGTGCATTTTATTCGCCATTTCATGCGCTTTGAGATGCCGCTTAGTCCAATACGCTATCTGAAATAGGAGCGACGTAAATTGAACAAATGTGATAGAATTTCCTTGAAATCTTATATTAAACAAAATATAAAATGATCTAATCGGTTCTCTGATTGCCCTATCATAGAAGTTTAGTAGTGCATTTTACTCGCCATTCCACGCGCTTTAAGATGCCGCCTAGCCCAGTATGCTATCTGAAATAGGAGCGACGTAGATTGAACAAATGTGATAGAATTTCGCTGAATTCTTAAATTAACCATAATATAAAATGATCTCATCGGCTCTCTGTTTGCCCTACCCTAGAAGTTTAATAGTGCATTTTACTCGCCATTCCACGCGCTTTAAGATGCCGCCTAGCCCAGTACGCTACCTGGAATAGGAGCGACGTAAATTGAACAAATGTGATAGAATTTCGCTGAATTCTTATATTAACCAAAATATAAAATGATCTAATCGGGTCTCTGATTGCCCTATCATAGATGATTAATAGTGCATTTTACTCGCCACTCCACGCGCTTTAGGATGCCGCCTAGCCCAGTACGCTATGTAAAATAGGAGCGACGTAAATTGAACAAATGTGATAGAATTTTGCTGAATTCTTAAATTAACCATAATATAAAATGATCTAATCGGGTCACTGTTTGCCCTACCCTAGAAGTTTAATAGTGCATTTTACTCGCCATTTCATGCGCTTTGAGTTGCCGCTTGGCCCAATACGCTATCTGAAATAGGAGTGACGTAAATTGAACAAATGTGATAGAATTTCGCTGAATTGTTAAATTAACCATAATATAAAATGATCTAATCGGGTCTCTGTTTGCCCTACCCTAGAAGTTCAATAGTGCATTTTACTCGCCATTTCATGCGCTTTGAGATGCCGCTCAGCCCAATACGCTATCTGAAATAGGAGCGACGTAAATTGAACAAATGTGATAGAATTTCGCTGAATTCTTATATTAACCAAAATATAAAATGATCTAATCGGGTCTCTGATTGCCCTATCATAGATGATTAATAGTGCATTTTACTCGCCACTCCACGCGCTTTAGGATGCCGCCTAGCCCAGTACGCTATCTAAAATAGGAGCGACGTAAATTGAACAAATGTGATAGAATTTTGCTGAATTCTTAAATTAACCATAATATAAAATGAACTAATCGGGTCTCTGTTTGCCCTACCCTAGAAGTTTAATAGTGCATTTTACTCGTCATTTCATGCGCTTTGAGTTGCCGCTTGGCCCAATACGCTATCTGAAATAGGAGTGACGTAAATTGAACAAATGTGATAGAATTTCGCTGAATTGTTAAATTAACCATAATATAAAATGATCTAATCGGGTCTCTGTTTGCCCTACCCTAGAAGTTTAATAGTGCATTTTAGTCGTCATTTCGTGCGCTTTGAGATGCCGCTTAGCCCAATACGCTATCTGAAATAGGAGCGATGTAAATTGAACAAATGTGATGGAATTTCGCTGAATTCTTTTATTAACCATAATGTAAAATGATCTAATCGGGTCTCTGTTTGCCCTAGCCTAGAACTTTAATAGTGCATTTTACTCGCCATTCTACGCGCTTTTAGATGCCGCCTAGCCCAGTACGCTATCTGAAATAGGAGCGACGTAAATTGAACAAATGTGATAGAATTTTGCTGAATTCTTAAATTAACCATACTATTAGATGATCTAATCGGGTCTCTGTTTGCCCTACCCTAGAAGTTTAATAGTGCATTTTACTCGTCATTTCATGCGCTTTGAGATGCCGCTTAGCCCAATACGCTATCTGAAATAGGAGCGATGTAAATTGAAGAAATGTGATGGAATTTCGCTGAATTCTTTTATTAACCATAATGTAAAATGATCTAATCGGGTCTCTGTTCGCCCTAGCCTAGAACTTTAATAGTGCATTTTACTCGCCATTCCACGCGCTTTTAGATGCCGCCTAGCCCAGTACGCTATCTGAAATAGGAGCGACGTAAATTGAACAAATGTGATAGAATTTTGCTGAATTCTTAAATTAACCATAATATTAGATGATCTAATCGGGTCTCTGTTTGCCCTACCCTAGAAGTTTAATAGTGCAACGTATTCGCCATTTCAAGCGCTTTGAGATGCCGCGTAGCCCAAAACGCTATCTGAAATAGGAACGACGTAAATTGAAAAAATGTGATAGAATTTTGCTGAATTCTTTTATTAACCATAATGTAAAATGATCTAATCGGGTCTCTGTTCGCCCTAGCCTAGAAGTTTAATAGTGCATTTTATTCGCCATTTCATGCGCTTTGAGGTGCCGCTACGCCCAATACGCTATCTGAAACAAGAGAGACGTAAATTGAACCAATGTGATAGAATTTTGCTGAATTCTTAAATTATCCATAATATAAAATGACCTAATCGTGTCTCTGTTTGCCCTACCCTAGAAGTTTAATAGCGCATTTTACTCGTCATTTCATGCGCTTTGAGATGCCGCGTAGCCCAATACGCTATCTGAAATAGGAGCGACGTAAATTGAACAAATGTGATAGAATTTCGCTGAATTCTTAAATTAACCATAATATAAAATGATGTCATCGGCTCTCTGTTTGCCCTACCCTAGAAGTTTAATAGTGCAATTTACTCGCCATTTCATGCGCTTTGAGATGCCGCATCGCCCAATACGCTATCTGAAATAGGAGCGACGTAAATTGAACAAATGTGATAGAATTTTGCTGTATTCTTAAATTAACCATAACATAAAATGATATAATCGGGTCTCTTATTGCCCTACCCTAGAAGTATAATAGTGCATTTTACTCGTCATTTCATGCGCATTGAGATGCCGCTTAGCCCAATACGCTATCTGAAATAGGAGCGATGTAAATTGAACAAATGTGATGGAATTTCGCTGAATTCTTTTATTAACCATAATGTAAAATGATCTAATCGGGTCTCTGTTCGCCCTAGCCTAGAACTTTAATAGTGCATTTTATTCGCCATTTCATACGCTTTGAGATGCCGCTTAGCCCAATACGCTATCTGAAATAGGAGCGACGTAAATTGAACAAATGTGATAGTATTTCGCTGAATTCTTTTAATAACCATAATGTAAAATGATCTAATCGGGTCTCTGTTGGCCCTAGCCTACAAGTTTAATAGTGCATTGTATTCGCCATTTCATGCGCTTTGAGATGCCGCATAGCACAATACGCTATCTGAAATAGGAGCGACGTAAATTGAACAAATGTGATTGAATTTCCGTGAATTCTTATATTAACCTTAATGTAAAATGATCTAATCGGGTCTCTGATTGCCCTATCATAGAAGTTTAGTAG
Organism: Macropis europaea; assembly: GCA_916610135.2. NCBI lineage: Eukaryota > Metazoa > Arthropoda > Insecta > Hymenoptera > Melittidae > Macropis > Macropis europaea. The sequence goes on along the minus strand of CAKAJE020000518.1, from coordinate 29,113 downwards.
TGCATTTTACTCGCCATTCCACGCGCTTTAAGGTGCCGCCTAGCCCAATACGCTATCTGAAATAGGAGCGACGTAAATTGAACAAATGTGATAGAATTTTGCTGAATTCTTAAATTAACCATAATATAAAATGATCTAATCGGGTCTCTGTTTGCCCTACCCTAGAAGTTTAATAGTGCATTTCACTCGTCATTTCATGCGCTTTGAGATGCCGCTAAGCCTAATAAGCTATCTGAAATAGGAGCGACGTAAATTGAACAAATGTGATAGATTTTCGCTGAATTCTTATATTAACCAAAATATAAAATGATCTAATCGGGTCTCTGATTGCCCTATCATAGATGATTAATAGTGCATTTTACTCGTCACTCCACGCGCTTTAGGATGCCGCCTAGCCCAGTACGCTATCTATAATAGGAGCGACGTAAATTGAACAAATGTGATAGAATTTTGCTGAATTCTTAAATTAACCATAATATAAAATGATCTAATCGGGTCTCTGTTTGCCCTACCCTAGAAGTTTAATAGTGCATTTTACTCGCCATTTCATGCGCTTTGAGTTGCCGCTTGGCCCAATACGCTATCTGAAATAGGAGTGACGTAAATTGAACAAATGTGATAGAATTTCGCTGAATTGTTAAATTAACCATAATATAAAATGATCTAATCGGGTCTCTGTTTGCCCTACCCTAGATGTTTAATAGTACATTTTACTCGTCATTTCATGCGCTTTGAGATGCCGCTTAGCCCAATACGCTATCTGAACTAGGAGCGATGTAAATTGAACAAATGTGATGGAATTTCGCTGAATTCTTTTATTAACCATAATGTAAAATGATCTAATCGGGTCTCCGTTCGCCCTAGCCTAGAACTTTAATAGTGCATTTTACTCGCCATTCCACGCGCTTTTAGATGCCGCCTAGCCCAGTACGCTATCTGAAATAGGAGCGACGTAAATTGAACAAATGTGATAGAATTTTGCTGAATTCTTAAATTAACCATAATATTAGATGATCTAATCGGGTCTCTGTTTGCCCTACCCTAGAAGTTTAATGGTGCATTTTACTCGCCATTTCATGCGCTTTGAGATGCCGCTTAGCCCAATACGCTATCTGAAATAGGAGCGACGTAAGTTGAACAAATGTGATAGAATTTTGCTGAATTCTTAAATTAACCATACTATTAGATGATCTAATCGGGTCTCTGTTTGCCCTACCCTAGAAGTTTAATAGTGCATTTTACTCGCCATTTCATGCGCTTTGAGATGCCGCTTAGCCCAATACGCTATCTGAAATAGGAGCGACGTAAGTTGAACAAATGTGATAGAATTTTGCTGAATTCTTAAATTAACCATAATATTAGATGATCTAATCGGGTCTCTGTTCGCCCTAGCCTAGAAGTTTAATAGTGCAACGTATTCGCCATTTCAAGCGCTTTGAGATGCCGCGTAGCCCAATACGCTATCTGAAATAGGAACGACGTAAATTGAACAAATGTGATAGAATTTTGCTGAATTCTTTTATTAACCATAATGTAAAATGATCTAATCGGGTCTCTGTTCGCCCTAGCCTAGAAGTTTAATAGTGCATTTTATTCGCCATTTCATGCGCTTTGAGGTGCCGCTTCGCCAAATACGCTATCTGAAATAGGAGAGACGTAAATTGAACCAATGTGATAGAATTTTGCTGAATTCTTAAATTATCCATAATATAAAATGACCTAATAGTGTCTCTGTTTGCCTTACCCTAGAAGTTTAATAGCGCATTTTACTCGTCATTTCATGCGCTTTGAGATGCCGCTTAGCCCAATACGCTATCTGAAATAGGAGCGACGTAAATTGAACAAATGTGATAGAATTTCGCTGAATTCTTAAATTAACCATAATATAAAATGATGTCATCGGCTCTCTGTTTGCACTACCCTAGAAGTTTAATAGTGCATTTTACTCGCCATTTCATGCGCTTTGAGATGCCGCATCGCCCAATACGCTATCTGACATAGGAGCGACGTAAATTGAACAAATGTGATAGAATTTTGCTGTATTCTTAAATTAACCATAACATAAAATGATATAATCGTGTCTCTTATTGCCCTACCCTAGAAGTATAATAGTGCATTCTACTCGTCATTTCATGCGCATTGAGATGCCGCTTAGCCCAATACGCTATCTGAAATAGGAGCGATGTAAATTGAACAAATGTGATGGAATTTCGCTGAATTCTTTTATTAACCATAATGTAAAATGATCTAATCGGGTCTCTGTTCGCCCTAGCCTAGAACTTTAATAGTGCATTTTATTCGCCATTTCATACGCTTTGAGATGCCGCTTAGCACAATACGCTATCTGAAATAGGAGCGACGTAAATTGAACAAATGTGATAGAATTTCGCTGAATTCTTATATTAACCAAAATATAAAAAGATCTAATCTGGTCTCTGATTGCCCTATCATAGAAGTTTAATAGTGCATTTTACTCGCCATTCCACGCGCTTTAAGATGCCGCCTAGCCCAGTACGCTATCTGAAATAGGAGCGACGTAAATTGAACAAATGTGATAGTATTTCGCTGAATTCTTTTAATAACCATAATGTAAAATGATCTAATCGGGTCTCTGTTCGCCCTAGCCTACAAGTTTAATAGTGCATTGTATTCGCCATTTCAAGCGCTTTGAGATGCCGCGTAGCCCAATACGCTATCTGAAATAGGAGCGACGTAAATTGAACAAATGTGACTGAATTTCCGTGAATTCTTATATTAACCTTAATGTAAAATGATCTAATCGGGTCTCTGATCGCCCTACCATAGAAGTCTAATAGTGCATTTCACTCGCCATTTCATGCGCTTTGACATGCCGCTTAGCCCAATACGCTATCTGAAATAGGAGCGACGTAAGTTGAAGAAATGTGATAGAATTTCGCTAAATTCTTTGATTAACCATAATGTAAAATGATCTGATCGGTTCTCTGTTCGTCCTAGCCTAGAAGTTTAATAGCGCAATTTAGTCACCATTCCACGCGCTTTAAGATGCCGCCTAGCCCAGTACGCTATCTGAAATGGGAGCGACGTAAGTTGAACAAATGTGATAGAATTACGCTGCATTCTTATATTAACCGTAATATAAAATGATCTAATCGGGTCTCTGTTTGCCTTATCCTAGAAGTTTAATAGTGCATTTTACTCGCCATTTCATGCGCTTTTAGATGCCGCCTAGTCCAGTACGCTATCTGAAATGGGAGCCACGTAAGTTGAACAAATGTGATAGAAATACGCTGAATTCTTATATTAACCGTAATATAAAATGATCTAATCGGGTCTCTGTTTGCCTTATCCTAGAAGTTTAATAGTGCATTATACTCGCCATTTCATGCGCTCTTAGATGCCGCTTAGCCAAATACGCTATCCGAAATAGGAGCGACGTAAATTGAACAAATGTGATAAAATTTCGCTGAATCCTTAAAACAACTATAATATAAAATGATCTAATCGGGTCACTGATTGCCCTATCATAGAAGTTTAATAGCGCATTTTACTCGCCATTTCATGCGCTTTGAGAGGCCACTTAGCCCAATACGCTATCTGAAATAGGAGCGACGTAAATTGAACAAATGTGATAGAATTTCACTGAATTCTTATATTAACGTTAATGTAAAATGATCTAATCGGGTCTCTGTTTGCCCTACCCTAGAAGCGTAATAGTGCATTTCACTCGCCATTCATGCGCTTTGAAATGCTGCTTAGCCCAATACGCTATCTGAAATAGGAGCGACGTAAATTGAACAAATGTGATAGAACTTCGCTGAATTCTTAAATTAACAATAATATAAAATGATCTAATTGGGTCTCTGTTCGCCCTAGCCTAGAAGTTTAATAGTGCATTTTATTCGCCATTTCATGCGCTTTGAGGTGCCGCTTCGCCCAATACGCTATCTGAAGTAGGAGCGACGTAAGTTGAACAAATGTGATAGAGTTTCGCTGAATTCTTTTATTAACCATAATGTAAAATGATCTGATCGGGTCTCCGTTCGCCCTAGCCTAGAAGTTTAATAGTGCATTTTATTCGCCACTTCATGCGCTTTGAGATGCCGCTTAGCCGAATACGCTATCTGAATAGGAGATACGTAAATTGAACAAATGTGATACAATTTCCCTGAAATCTTATATTAAACAAAATATAAAATGATCTAATCGGGTCTCTGATTGCCCTATCATAGAAGTCTAGTAGTGCATTTTACTCGCCATTCCACGCGCTTTAAGATGCCGTCTAGCCCAGTACTATATCTGATATAGGAGCGACGTAAGTTGAACAAATGTGATAGAATTTTGCTGAATTCTTAAATTAACCATAATATAAAATGATCTAATCGGGTCTCTGTTTGCCCTACCCTAGAAGTTTAATAGTACATTTTACTCGCCATTACATGCGCTTTGAGATACCGCTTAGCCCAATACGCTATCTGAAATAGGAGCGACGTAAATTGAACGAATGTGATAGAATTTCGCTGAATTCTTATATTAACCAAAATATAAATGATCTAATCGGGTCTCTGATTGCCCTATCATAGATGATTAATAGTGCATTTTACTCGCCACTCCACGCGCTTTAGGATGCCGCCTAGCCCAGTACGCTATCTAAAATAGGAGCGACGTAAATTGAACAAATGTGATAGAATTTCGCTGAATTCTTAAATTAACCATAACATAAAATGATCTAATCAGGTCTCTGCTTGCCCTACCCTAGAAGTTTAATAGTGCATTTTACTCGTCATTTCATGCGGTTTGAGATGCCGCTTTGCCCAATACGCTATCTGAAATAGGAGCGACGTAAATTGAACGAATGTGATAGAATTTCGCTGAATTCTTAAATTAATCATAATATAAAATGATCTAATCGGGTCTCTGATTGCCCTATCATAGAAGTCTAGTAGTGCATTTCACTCCCCATTCCACGCGCTTTAAGATGCCGCCTAGCCCAGTACTATATCTGATATAGGAGCGACGTAAGTTGAACAAATGTGATAGAATTTTGCTGAATTCTTAAATTAACCATAATATAAAATGATCTAATCGGGTCTCTGATTGCCCAACCCTAGAAGTTTAACAGTGCATTTTACTCGCCATTTCATGCGCTTTGAGATGCCGCTTAGCCCAATACGCTATCTGAAATAGGAGCGACGTAAATTGAACGAATGTGATAGAATTTCGCTGAATTCTTATATTAACCAAAATATAAAATGATCTAATCGGCTCTCTGATTCCCCTATCATTGAAGTTTAGTAGTGCATTTTACTCGCCATTCCACGCGCTTTAAGATGCCGCCTAGCCCAGTACGCTATCTGAAATAGGAGCGACGTAAGGTGAACAAATGTGATAGAGTTACGCTGAATTCTTATATTAACCGTAATATAAAATGATCTAATCGGGTCTCTGTTTGCCTTATCCTAGAAGTTTAATAGTGCATTATACTCGCCATTTCATGCGCTTTGCGATGCCGCTTAGCCCAATACGCTATCTGAAATAGGAGCGACGTAAATTGAATAAATGTGATAGAATTTCGCTGAATTCTTAAATTAACCATAATATAAAATGATTTAATCGGGTCTTTGTTTGCCCCAGCCTAGAAGTTTAATAGTGCATTTAACTCGCCATTTCATGCGCTTTAAGATGCCGCCTAGCCCAGTACGATATCTGAAATAGGAGCGACGTAAGTTGAACAAATGTGATAGAATTTCGCTGAATTCTTAAATTAACAATAACATAAAATGATCTTATCTGGTCTCTTTTTGCCCTACCCTAGAAGTTTAATAGTGCATTTTACTCGCCATTTCATGCGCTTTGAGATGCCGTTTAGCCGAATACGCTAACTGAAATAGGAGCGACGTAAATTGAACGAATGTGATAGAATTTCGCTGAATTCTTATATTAACCAAAATATAAAATGATCTAATCGGCTCTCTGATTCCCCTATCATTGAAGTTTAGTAGTGCATTTTACTCGCCATTCCACGCGCTTTAAGATGCCGCCTAGCCCAGTACGCTATCTGAAATAGGAGCGACGTAAGGTGAACAAATGTGATAGAGTTACGCTGAATTCTTATATTAACCGTAATATAAAATGATCTAATCGGGTCTCTGTTTGCCTTATCCTAGAAGTTTAATAGTGCATTATACTCGCCATTTCATGCGCTTTGCGATGCCGCTTAGCCCAATACGCTATCTGAAATAGGAGCGACGTAAATTGAATAAATGTGATAGAATTTCGCTGAATTCTTAAATTAACCATAATATAAAATGATTTAATCGGGTCTTTGTTTGCCCCAGCCTAGAAGTTTAATAGTGCATTTAACTCGCCATTTCATGCGCTTTAAGATGCCGCCTAGCCCAGTACGATATCTGAAATAGGAGCGACGTAAGTTGAACAAATGTGATAGAATTTCGCTGAATTCTTAAATTAACAATAACATAAAATGATCTTATCTGGTCTCTTTTTGCCCTACCCTAGAAGTTTAATAGTGCATTTTACTCGCCATTTCATGCGCTTTGAGATGCCGTTTAGCCGAATACGCTAACTGAAATAGGAGCGACGTAAATTGAACAAATGTGATAGAATTTTGCTGTATTCTTAAATTAACCATAATATTAGATGATCTAATCGGGTCTCTGTTTGCCCTACCCTAGAAGTTTAATAGTGCATTTTACTCGTCATTTCATGCGGTTTGAGATGCCGCTTTGCCCAATACGCTATCTGAAATAGGAGCGACGTAAATTGAACGAATGTGATAGAATTTCGCTGAATTCTTAAATTAACTATAATATAAAATGATCTAATCGGGTCTCTGTTCGCCCTAGCCTAGAAGTTTAATAGTGCATCGTATTCGCCACTCTACGCGCTTTAGGATGCCGCCAAGCCCAGTACGCTATCCGAAATAGGAGCGACGTAAATTGAACTATTGTGATAGAATTTTGCTGAATTCTTAAATTAACCATAATATAAAATGATCTAATCGGGTCTCTGTTTGCCCTACCCTAGAAGTTTAATAGTGCATTTTACGCGCCATTTCATGCGCTTTGAGATGCCGCTTGGCCCAATACGCTATCTGAAATAGGAACGACGTAAATTGAACAAATGTGATAGAATTTTGCTGAATTCTTAAATTAACCATAATATTAGATGATCTAATCGGGTCTCTGTTCGCCCTACCCTAGAAGTTTAATAGTGCATTTTACTCGTCATTTCATGCGCTTTGAGATGCCGCTTAGCCCAATACGCTATCTGAAATAGGACCGATGTAAATTGAACAAATGTGATGGAATTTCGCTGAATTCTTTTATTAACCATAATGTAAAATGATCTAATCGGGTCTCTGTTCGCCCTAGCCTAGAACTTTAATAGTGCATTTTACTCGCCATTCCACGCGCTTTTAGATGCCGCCTAGCCCAGTACGCTATCTGAAATAGGAGCGACGTAAATTGAACAAATGTGATAGAATTTTGCTGAATTCTTAAATTAACCATAATATTATATGATCTAATCGGGTCTCTGTTTGCCCTACCCTAGAAGTTTAATAGTGCATTTTACTCGCCATTTCATGCGCTTTGAGATGCCGCTTAGCCCAATACGCTATCTGAAATAGGAGCGACGTAAGTTGAACAAATGTGATAGAATTTTGCTGAATTCTTAAATTAACCATAATATTAGATGATCTAATCGGGTCTCTGTTTGCCCTACCCTAGAAGTTTAATAGTGCATTTTACTCGCCATTTCATGCGCTTCGAGATGCCGGTTAGCCCAATACGCTATCTGAAATAGGAGCGACGTAATTTGAACAAATGTGATAGAATTTCGCTGAATTCTTTTATTAACCATAATGTAAAATGATCTGATCGGGTCTCTGTTCGCCCTAGCCTAGAAGTTTAATAGTGCATTTTATTCGCCACTTCATGCGCTTTGAGATGCCGCTTAGCCGAATACGCTATCTGAAATAGGAGATACGTAAATTGAACAAATGTGATACAATTTCCCTGAAATCTTATATTAAACAAAATATAAAATGATCTAATCGGGTCTCTGATTGCCCTATCATAGAAGTCTAGTAGTGCATTTTACTCGCCATTCCACGCGCTTCAAGGTGCCGCCTAGCCCAGTACGCTATCTGAAATAGGAGCGACCTAAGTTGAACGAATGTGATAGAATTTTGCTGAATTCTTAAATTAACCATAATATAAAATGATCTAATCGGGACTCTGCTTGCCCTACCCTAGAAGTTTAATAGTGCATTTTACTCGTCATTTCATGCGGTTTGAGATGCCGCTTTGCCCAATACGCTATCTGAAATAGGAGCGACGTAAATTGAACGAATGTGATAGAATTTCGCTGAATTCTTAAATTAACTATAATATAAAATGATCTAATCGGGTCTCTGTTCGCCCTAGCCTAGAAGTTTAATAGTGCATCGTATTCGCCACTCCACGCGCTTTAGGATGCCGCCAAGCCCAGTCCGCTATCCGAAATAGGAGCGACGTAAATTGAACAAATGTGATAGAATTTTGCTGAATTCTTAAATTAACCATAATATTAGATGATCTAATCGGGTCTCTGTTTGCCCTACCCTTGAAGTTTAATAGTGCATTTTACTCGCCATTTCATGCGCTTTGAGATGCCGCTTAGCCCAATACGCTATCTGAAATAGGAGCGACGTAAGTTGCACAAATGTGATAGAATTTTGCTGAATTCTTAAATTAACCATACTATTAGATGATCTAATCGGGTCTCTGTTTGCCCTACCCTAGAAGTTTAATAGTGCATTTTACTCGTCATTTCATGCGGTTTGAGATGCCGCTTTGCCCAATACGCTATCTGAAATAGGAGCGACGTAAATTGAACGAATGTGATAGAATTTCGCTGAATTCTTAAATTAACTATAATATAAAATGATCTAATCGGGTCTCTGTTCGCCCTAGCCTAGAAGTTTAATAGTGCATCGTATTCGCCACTCCACGCGCTTTAGGATGCCGCCAAGCCCAGTACGCTATCCGAAATAGGAGCGACGTAAATTGAACAATTGTGATAGAATTTTGCTGAATTCTTAAATTAACCATAATATAAAATGATCTAATCGGGTCTCTGTTTGCCCTACCCTAGAAGTTTAATAGTGCATTTTACGCGCCATTTCATGCGCTTTGAGATGCCGCTTGGCCCAATACGGTATCTGAAATAGGAACGACGTAAATTGAACAAATGTGATAGAATTTTGCTGAATTCTTAAATTAACCATAATATTAGATGATCTAATCGGGTCTCTGTTCGCCCTACCCTAGAAGTTTAATAGTGCATTTTACTCGTCATTTCATGCGCTTTGAGATGCCGCTTAGCCCAATACGCTATCTGAAATAGGACCGATGTAAATTGAACAAATGTGATGGAATTTCGCTGAATTCTTTTATTAACCATAATGTAAAATGATCTAATCGGGTCTCTGTTCGCCCTAGCCTAGAACTTTAATAGTGCATTTTGCTCGCCATTCCACGCGCTTTTAGATGCCGCCTAGCCCAGTACGCTATCTGAAATAGGAGCGACGTAAATTGAACAAATGTGATAGAATTTTGCTGAATTCTTAAATTAACCATAATATTATATGATCTAATCGGGTCTCTGTTTGCCCTACCCTAGAAGTTTAATAGTGCATTTTACTCGCCATTTCATGCGCTTTGAGATGCCGCTTAGCCCAATACGCTATCTGAAATAGGAGCGACGTAAGTTGAACAAATGTGATAGAATTTTGCTGAATTCTTAAATTAACCATAATATTAGATGATCTAATCGGGTCTCTGTTTGCCCTACCCTAGAAGTTTAATAGTGCATTTTACTCGCCATTTCATGCGCTTCGAGATGCCGGTTAGCCCAATACGCTATCTGAAATAGGAGCGACGTAATTTGAACAAATGTGATAGAATTTCGCTGAATTCTTTTATTAACCATAATGTAAAATGATCTGATCGGGTCTCTGTTCGCCCTAGCCTAGAAGTTTAATAGTGCATTTTATTCGCCACTTCATGCGCTTTGAGATGCCGCTTAGCCGAATACGCTATCTGAAATAGGAGATACGTAAATTGAACAAATGTGATACAATTTCCCTGAAATCTTATATTAAACAAAATATAAAATGATCTAATCGGGTCTCTGATTGCCCTATCATAGAAGTCTAGTAGTGCATTTTACTCGCCATTCCACGCGCTTCAAGGTGCCGCCTAGCCCAGTACGCTATCTGAAATAGGAGCGACCTAAGTTGAACGAATGTGATAGAATTTTGCTGAATTCTTAAATTAACCATAATATAAAATGATCTAATCGGGACTCTGCTTGCCCTACCCTAGAAGTTTAATAGTGCATTTTACTCGTCATTTCATGCGGTTTGAGATGCCGCTTTGCCCAATACGCTATCTGAAATAGGAGCGACGTAAATTGAACGAATGTGATAGAATTTCGCTGAATTCTTAAATTAACTATAATATAAAATGATCTAATCGGGTCTCTGTTCGCCCTAGCCTAGAAGTTTAATAGTGCATCGTATTCGCCACTCCACGCGCTTTAGGATGCCGCCAAGCCCAGTCCGCTATCCGAAATAGGAGCGACGTAAATTGAACAAATGTGATAGAATTTTGCTGAATTCTTAAATTAACCATAATATAAAATGATCTAATCGGGTCTCTGTTTGCCCTACCCTAGAAGTTTTATAGTGCATTTTACGCGCCATTTCATGCGCTTTGAGATGCCGCTTGGCCCAATACGCTATCTGAAATAGGAACGACGTAAATTGAACAAATGTGATAGAATTTTGCTGAATTCTTAAATTAACCATAATATTAGATGATCTAATCGGGTTTCTGTTTGCCCTACCCTAGAAGTTTAATAGTGCATTTTACTCGCCATTTCATGCGCTTCGAGATGCCGGTTAGCCCAATACGCTATCTGAAATAGGAGCGACGTAATTTGAACAAATGTGATAGAATTTCACTGAATTCTTTTATTAACCATAATGTAAAATGATCTGATCGGGTCTCTGTTCGCCCTAGCCTAGAAGTTTAATAGTGCATTTTATTCGCCACTTCATGCGCTTTGAGATGCCGCTTAGCCGAATACGCTATCTGAAATAGGAGATACGTAAATTGAACAAATGTGATACAATTTCCCTGAAATCTTATATTAAACGAAATATAAAATGATCTAATCGGGTCTCTGATTGCCCTATCATAGAAGTCTAGTAGTGCATTTTACTCGCCATTCCACGCGCTTCAAGATGCCGCCTAGCCCAGTACGCTATCTGAAATAGGAGCGACCTAAGTTGAACGAATGTGATAGAATTTTGCTGAATTCTTAAATTAACCATAATATAAAATGATCTAATCGGGACTCTGTTCGCCCTAGCCTAGAAGTTTAATAGCGCATTTTACTCGTCATTTCATGCGCTTTGAGATGCCGGTTAGCCCAATACGCTATCTGAAATAGGAGCGACGTAAATTGAACAAATGTGATGGAATTTCGCTGAATTGTTTTATTAACCATAATGTAAAATGATCTAATCGGGTCTCTGTTTGCCCTATCCTAGAAGTTTAATAGTGCATTTTACTCGCCATTTCATGCGCTTTGAGATGCCGCTTAGCCCAATACGCTATCTGAAATAGGAGCGACGTAAGTTGAACAAATGTGATAGAATTTTGCTGAATTCTTAAATTAACCATACTATTAGATGATCTAATCGGGTCTCTGTTTGCCCTACCCTAGAAGTTTAATAGTGCATTTTACTCGTCATTTCATGCGCTTTGAAATGCCGCTTAGCCCAATACGCTATCTGAAATAGGAGCGACGTAAATTGAACAAATGTGATAGAATTTCGCTGAATTCTTATATTAACCAAAATATAAAATGATCTAATCGGGTCTCTGATTGCCCTATCCTAGAAGATAATAGTGCATTTTACTTGCCATTCCACGCGCTTTAAGATGCCGCCTAGCCGAGTACGCTATCTGAAATAGGAGCGACGTAAATTGATCAAATGCGATAAAATTTTGCTGACATCTTAAATTAACCATAATATAAAATGATCTAATCGGGTCTCTGATTGACCTATCATAGAATTTTAATAGTGCATTTTACTCGCCATTCCACCCGCTTTAAGATGCCGCCTAGCCCAGTACGCTATCTGAAATAGGTGCGACGTAAATTGAACAAATGTGATAGAATTTTGCTGAATTCTTAAATTAACCATAATATAAAATGATCTAATCGGGTCTCTGATTGCCCTATCCTAGAAGATAATAGTGCATTTTACTCGCCATTCCACGCGCTTTAAAGTGCCGCCTAGCCCAGTACGCTATCTGAAATAGGAGCGACGTAAATTGAACAAATGTGATAGAATTTTGCTGAATTCTTAAATTAACCATAATATAAAATGATCTAATCGGGTCTCTTTTTGCCCTACCCTAGAAGTTTCATAGTGCATTTCACTCGCCATTTCATGCGCATTGAGATGCCGCTTAGCCCAATACGCTATCTGAAATTGGAGCGACGTAAGTTGAACAAATGTGATAGAATTTCGCTGAATTCTTTTATCAACCATAATGTAAAATGATCTAATCTGATCTCTGTTTACCCTACCCTAGAAGTTTAATAGTGCATTTTACTCGGCATGTCATGCGCTTTGAGATGACGCTTTGCCCAATACGCTATCTGAAATTGGAGCGACGTAAGTTGAACAAATGTGATAGAATTTCCCTGAATTCTTTTATCAACCATAATGTAAAATGATCTAATCGGGTCTCTGTTTGCCTACCCTAGAAGTTTAATAGTGCATTTCACTCGCCATTTCATGCGCTTTGAGATACCGCTTAGCCCAATATGCTATCTGAAATAGGAGCGATGTAAATTGAACAAATGTGATGGAATTTCGCTGAATTCTTTTATTAACCATAATGTAAAATGATCTAATCCGGTCTCTGTTCGCCCTAGGCTAGAAGTTTAATAGTGCATTTTAGTCGCCATTTCATACGCTTTGAGATGCCGCTTAGCCGAATACGCTATCTGAAATAGGAGCGACGTAAATTGAACAAATGGGAAAGAATTTCCCTGAAATCTTATATTAATCAAAATATAAAATGATCTAATCGGGTCTCTGATTGCCCTATCATAGAAGATTAGTAGTGCATTTTACTCGCCATTCCACGCGCTTTAAGATGCCGCCTAGCCCAGTACGCTATCCAAAATAGGAGCGACGTAAGTTGAACAGATGTGATAGAATTATGCTGAATTCTTATATTAACCGTAATATAAAATGATCTAATCGGGTCTCTGTTTGCCTGATCCTAGAAGATAATAGTGCATTTTACTCGCCATTTCATGCGCTTTGAGATGCCGCCTAGCCCAGTACGCTATCTGAAATAGGAGCGACGTAAGTTGAACAGATGTGATAGAATTACGCTGAATTCTTATATTAACCGTAATATAAAAAGATCTAATCGGGTCTCTGTTTGCCTGATCCTAGAAGATAATAGTGCCTTTTACTCGCCATTTCATGCGCTTTGAGATGCCGCTTCGCCCAATATGCTATCTGAAATAGGTGCGACGTAAATTGAACAAATGTGATAGAATTTCGCTGAATTCTTAAATTAACCATAATATAAAATGATTTAATCGGGTCTTTGTTTGCCCTAGCCTAGAAGTATAATAGTGCATTGTACTCGACATTTCATGCGCTTTCAGATGCCGGTTAGCCCAATACGCTATCTGAAATAGGAACGACGTAAATTGAACAAATGTGATAGAATTTCGCTGAATTCTTAAATTAACCATAATATAAAAGGATCTTATCGGGTCTCTGTTTGCCCTACCCTAGAAGTTTAATAGTGCATTTCACTCGCCATTTCATGCGCTTTGAGATGCCGCTTAGCCGAATACGCTAACTGAAATAGGAGCGACGTAAATTGAACAAATGTGATAGAATTTCGCTGAATTCTTATATTAACCAAAATATAAAATGATCTAATCGGGTCTCTGATTGCCCTATCATAGAATTTTAATAGTGCATTTTACTCGCCATTCCACCCGCTTTAAGATGCCGCCTAGCCCAGTACGCTATCCGAAATAGGAGCGACGTAAATTGAACAAATGTGATAGAATTTTGCTGAATTCTTAAATTAACCATAATATTAGATGATCTAATCGGGTCTCTGTTTGCCCTACCCTAGAAGTTTAATAGTGCATTTTACTCGCAATTTCATGCGCTTTGAGATGCCGCATAGCCCAGTACGCTACCTGAAATAGGAGCGACGTAAGTTGAACAGATGTGATAGAATTACGCTGAATTCTTATATTAACCGTAATATAAAATCATCTAATCGGGTCTCTGTTTGCCTGATCCTAGAAGATAATAGTGCATTTTACTCGCCATTTCATGCGCTTTGAGATGCCGCGTAGCCCAGTACGCTATCTGAAATAGGAGCGACGTAAGTTGAACAGATGTGATAGAATTACGCTGCATTCATATATTAACCGTAATATAAAATGATCTAATCAGGTCTCTGATTGCCCTATCATAGAATTTTAATAGTGCATTTTACTCGCCATTCCACGCGCTTTAAAATGCCGCCTAGCCCAGTACGCTATCAGAAATAGGAGCGACGTAAATTGAGCAAATGTGATAGAATTTCGCTGAATTCTTTTATTAACCATAATGTAAAATGATCTGATCGGGTCTCTGTTCGCCCTAGCCTAGAAGTTTAATAGTGCATTTTACCTGCCATTCCACGCGCTTTAAGATGACGCCTAGCCCAGTACGCTATCTGAAATAGGAGCGACGTAAATTGAACAAATGAGATAGAATTTTGCTGAATTCTTAAATTAACCATAATATAAAATGATCTAATCGGGTCTCTGTTCGCCCTAACGTAGAAGTTTAATAGGGAATTTTATTCGACATTTCATGCGCTTTGAGATGCCGCTTAGCCCAATACGCTATCTGAAACAGGAGCGACGTAAGTTGAACAAATGTGATAGAATTTCGCCGAATTATTTTATTAACCATAATCTAAAATGATCTGATCGGGTCTCAGTTCGCCCTAGCCTAGAAGTTTAATAGTGCATTTTATTCGCCATTTCATGCGCTTTGAGATGCCGCTTAGCCGAATGCGCTATCTGAAATAGGAGCGTCGTAAATTGAACAAATGTGATAAAATTTCCCTGAAATCATATATTAAACAAAATATAAAATGATCTAATCGGGTCTCTGATTGCCCTATCATAGAAGTTTAATAGTGCATTTCACTCGACATTTCATGCGCTTTGCGATGCCGCTAAGCCCAATAAGCTATCTGTAGTAGGAGCGACGTAAATTGAACAAATGTGATAGAATTTCGCTGAATTCTTATATTAACCAAAATATAAAATGATCTAATCGGGTCTCTGATTGCCCTATCATAGAAGTTTAATAGTGCATTTTACTTGCCATTCCACGCGCTTTAAGATGCCGCCTAGCCCAGTACGCTATCTGAAATAGGAGCGACGTAAATTGATCAAATGCGATAAAATTTTGCTGACATCTTAAATTAACCATAATATAAAATGATCTAATCGGGTCTCTGATTGACCTATCATAGAATTTTAATAGTGCATTTTACTCGCCATTCCACCCGCTTTAAGATGCCGCCTAGCCCAGTACGCTATCTGAAATAGGTGCGACGTAAATTGAACAAATGTGATAGAATTTTGCTGAATTCTTAAATTAACCATAATATAAAATGATCTACTCGGGTCTCTGATTGCCCTATCCTAGAAGATAATAGTGCATTTTACTCGCCATTCCACGCGCTTTAAAGTGCCGCCTAGCCCAGTACGCTATCTGAAATAGGAGCGACGTAAATTGAACAAATGTGATAGAATTTTTCTGAATTCTTAAATTAACCATAATATAAAATGATCTAATCGGGTCTCTTTTTGCCCTACCCTAGAAGTTTCATAGTGCATTTCACTCGCCATTTCATGCGCATTGAGATGCCGCTTAGCCCAATACGCTATCTGAAATTGGAGCGACGTAAGTTGAACAAATGTGATAGAATTTCGCTGAATTATTTTATCAACCATAATGTAAAATGATCTAATCTGGTCTCTGTTTACCCTACCCTAGAAGTTTAATAGTGCATTTTACTCGGCATGTCATGCGCTTTGCGATGCCGCTTTGCCCAATACGCTATCTGAAATTGGAGCGACGTAAGTTGAACAAATGTGATAGAATTTCCCTGAATTCTTTTATCAACCATAATGTAAAATGATCTAATCGGGTCTCTGTTTGCCTACCCTAGAAGTTTAATAGTGCATTTCACTCGCCATTTCATGCGCTTTGAGATACCGCTTAGCCCAATATGCTATCTGAAATAGGAGCGATGTAAATTGAACAAATGTGATGGAATTTCGCTGAATTCTTTTATTAACCATAATGTAAAATGATCTAATCCGGTCTCTGTTCGCCCTAGGCTAGAAGTTTAATAGTGCATTTTAGTCGCCATTTCATACGCTTTGAGATGCCGCTTAGCCGAATACGCTATCTGAAATAGGAGCGACGTAAATTGAACAAATGTGAAAGAATTTCCCTGAAATCTTATATTAATCAAAATATAAAATGATCTAATCGGGTCTCTGATTGCCCTATCATAGAAGATTAGTAGTGCATTTTACTCGCCATTCCACGCGCTTTAAGATGCCGCCTAGCCCAGTACGCTATCCAAAATAGGAGCGACGTAAGTTGAACAGATGTGATAGAATTATGCTGAATTCTTATATTAACCGTAATATAAAATGATCTAATCGGGTCTCTGTTTGCCTGATCCTAGAAGATAATAGTGCATTTTACTCGCCATTTCATGCGCTTTGAGATGCCGCCTAGCCCAGTGCGCTATCTGAAATAGGAGCGACGTAAGTTGAACAAATGTGATAGAATTTCGCTGAATTCTTAAATTAACCATAATATAAAATGATTTAATCGGGTCTTTGTTTGCCCTAGCCTAGAAGTTTAATAGTGCATTGTACTCGACATTTCATGCGCTTTCAGATGCCGGTTAGCCCAATACGCTATCTGAAAGAGGAACGACGTAAATTGAACAAATGTGATAGAATTTCGCTGAATTCTTAAATTAACCATAATATAAAAGGATCTTATCGGGTCTCTGTTTGCCCTACCCTAGAAGTTTAATAGTGCATTTCACTCGCCATTTCATGCGCTTTGAGATGCCGCTTAGCCGAATACGCTAACTGAAATAGGAGCGACGTAAATTGAACAAATGTGATAGAATTTCGCTGAATTCTTATATTAACCAAAATATAAAATGATCTAATCGGGTCTCTGATTGCCCTATCATAGAATTTTAATAGTGCATTTTACTCGCCATTCCACCCGCTTTAAGATGCCGCCTAGCCCAGTACGCTATCCGAAATAGGAGCGACGTAAATTGAACAAATGTGATAGAATTTTGCTGAATTCTTAAATTAACCATAATATTAGATGATCTAATCGGGTCTCTGTTTGCCCTACCCTAGAAGTTTAATAGTGCATTTTACTCGCAATTTCATGCGCTTTGAGATGCCGCCTAGCCCAGTACGCTATCTGAAATAGGAGCGACGTAAGTTGAACAGATGTGATAGAATTACGCTGAATTCTTATATTAACCGTAATATAAAATCATCTGATCGGGTCTCTGTTTGCCTGATCCTAGAAGATAATAGTGCATTTTACTCGCCATTTCATGCGCTTTGAGATGCCGCCTTGCCCAGTACGCTATCTGAAATAGGAGCGACGTAAGTTGAACAGATGTGACAGAATTACGCTGAATTCTTATATTAACCGTAATATAAAATGATCTAATCAGGTCTCTGATTGCCCTATCATAGAATTTTAATAGTGCATTTTACTCGCCATTCCACGCGCTTTAAAATGCCGCCTAGCCCAGTACGCTATCTGAAATAGGAGCGACGTAAATTGAGCAAATGTGATAGAATTTCGCTGAATTCTTTTATTAACCATAATGTAAAATGATCTGATCGGGTCTCTGTTCGCCCTAGCCTAGAAGTTTAATAGTGCATTTTACCTGCCATTCCACGCGCTTTAAGATGACGCCTAGCCCAGTACGCTATCTGAAATAGGAGCGACGTAAATTGAACAAATGTGATAGAATTTTGCTGAATTCTTAAATTAACCATAGTATAAAATGATCTAATCGGGTCTCTGTTCGCCCTAACGTAGAAGTTTAATAGGGAATTTTATTCGACATTTCATGCGCTTTGAGATGCCGCTTAGCCCAATACGCTATCTGAAATAGGAGCGACGTAAATTGAACAAATGTGATAGAATTTTGCTGAATTCTTAAATTGACCATAATATAAAATGATCTAATCGGGTCTCTGATTGCCCTATCCTAGAAGTTTAATAGTGCATTTTACCTGCCATTCCACGCGCTTTAAGATGACGCCTAGCCCAGTACGCTATCTGAAATAGGAGCGACGTAAGTTGAACAAATGTGATAGAATTTCGCCGAATTATTTTATTAACCATAATCTAAAATGATCTGATCGGGTCTCAGTTCGCCCTAGCCTAGAAGTTTAATAGTGCATTTTATTCGCCATTTCATGCGCTTTGAGTTGCCGCTTATCCGAATGCGCTATCTGAAATAGGAGCGTCGTAAATTGAACAAATGTGATAAAATTTCCCTGAAATCATATATTAAACAAAATATAAAATGATCTAATCGGGTCTCTGATTGCCCTATCATAGAAGTTTAATAGTGCATTTCACTCGACATTTCATGCGCTTTGCGATGCCGCTAAGCCCAATAAGCTATCTGTAGTAGGAGCGACGTAAATTGAACAAATGTGATAGAATTTCGCTGAATTCTTATATTAACCAAAATATAAAATGATCTAATCGGGTCTCTGATTGCCCTATCATAGAAGTTTAATAGTGCATTTTACTTGCCATTCCACGTGCTTTAAGATGCCGCCTAGCCCAGTACGCTATCTGAAATAGGAGCGACGTAAATTGATCAAATGCGATAAAATTTTGCTGACATCTTAAATTAACCATAATATAAAATGATCTAATCGGGTCTCTTTTTGCCCTACCCTAGAAGTTTCATAGTGCATTTCACTCGCCATTTCATGCGCATTGAGATGCCGCTTAGCCCAATACGCTATCTGAAATTGGAGCGACGTAAGTTGAACAAATGTGATAGAATTTCGCTGAATTATTTTATCAACCATAATGTAAAATGATCTAATCTGGTCTCTGTTTACCCTACCCTAGAAGTTTAATAGTGCATTTTACTCGGCATGTCATGCGCTTTGAGATGCCGCTTTGCCCAATACGCTATCTGAAATTGGAGCGACGTAAGTTGAACAAATGTGATAGAATTTCCCTGAATTCTTTTATCAACCACAATGTAAAATGATCTAATCGGGTCTCTGTTTGCCTACCCTAGAAGTTTAATAGTGCATTTCACTCGCCATTTCATGCGCTTTGAGATACCGCTTAGCCCAATATGCTATCTGAAATAGGAGCGATGTAAATTGAACAAATGTGATGGAATTTCGCTGAATTCTTTTATTAACCATAATGTAAAATGATCTAATCCGGTCTCTGTTCGCCCTAGGCTAGAAGTTTAATAGTGCATTTTAGTCGCCATTTCATACGCTTTGAGATGCCGCTTAGCCGAATACGCTATCTGAAATAGGAGCGACGTAAATTGAACAAATGTGAAAGAATTTCCCTGAAATCTTATATTAATCAAAATATAAAATGACCTAATCGGGTCTCTGATTGCCCTATCATAGAAGATTAGTAGTGCATTTTACTCGCCATTCCACGCGCTTTAAGATGCCGCCTAGCCCAGTACGCTATCCAAAATAGGAGCGACGTAAGTTGAACAGATGTGATAGAATTATGCTGAATTCTTATATTAACCGTAATATAAAATGATCTAATCGGGTCTCTGTTTGCCTGATCCTAGAAGATAATAGTGCCTTTTACTCGCCATTTCATGCGCTTTGAGATGCCGCTTCGCCCAATATGCTATCTGAAATAGGTGCGACGTAAATTGAACAAATGTGATAGAATTTCGCTGAATTCTTAAATTAACCATAATATAAAATGATTTAATCGGGTCTTTGTTTGCCCTAGCCTAGAAGTTTAATAGTGCATTGTACTCGACATTTCATGCGCTTTCAGATGCCGGTTAGCCCAATACGCTATCTGAAAGAGGAACGACGTAAATTGAACAAATGTGATAGAATTTCGCTGAATTCTTAAATTAACCATAATATAAAAGGATCTTACCGGGTCTCTGTTTGCCCTACCCTAGAAGTTTAATAGTGCATTTCACTCGCCATTTCATGCGCTTTGAGATGCCGCTTAGCCGAATACGCTAACTGAAATAGGAGCGACGTAAATTGAACATATGTGATAGAATTACGCTGAATTCTTATATTAACCGTAATATAAAATGATCTAATCAGGTCTCTGATTGCCCTATCATAGAATTTTAATAGTGCATTTTACTCGCCATTCCACCCGCTTTAAGATGCCGCCTAGCCCAGTACGCTATCCGAAATAGGAGCGACGTAAATTGAACAAATGTGATAGAATTTTGCTGAATTCTTAAATTAACCATAATATTAGATGATCTAATCGGGTCTCTGTTTGCCCTACCCTAGAAGTTTCATAGTGCATTTCACTCGCCATTTCATGCGCATTGAGATGCCGCTTAGCCCAATACGCTATCTGAAATTGGAGCGACGTAAGTTGAACAAATGTGATAGAATTTCGCTGAATTCTTTTATCAACCATAATGTAAAATGATCTAATCTGGTCTCTGTTTACCCTACCCTAGAAGTTTAATAGTGCATTTTACTCGGCATGTCATGCGCTTTGAGATGCCGCTTTGCCCAATACGCTATCTGAAATTGGAGCGACGTAAGTTGAACAAATGTGATAGAATTTCCCTGAATTCTTTTATCAACCATAATGTAAAATGATCTAATCGGGTCTCTGTTTGCCTACCCTAGAAGTTTAATAGTGCATTTCACTCGCCATTTCATGCGCTTTGAGATACCGCTTAGCCCAATATGCTATCTGAAATAGGAGCGATGTAAATTGAACAAATGTGATGGAATTTCGCTGAATTCTTTTATTAACCATAATGTAAAATGATCTAATCCGGTCTCTGTTCGCCCTAGGCTAGAAGTTTAATAGTGCATTTTAGTCGCCATTTCATACGCTTTGAGATGCCGCTTAGCCGAATACGCTATCTGAAATAGGAGCGACGTAAATTGAACAAATGGGAAAGAATTTCCCTGAAATCTTATATTAATCAAAATATAAAATGATCTAATCGGGTCTCTGATTGCCCTATCATAGAAGATTAGTAGTGCATTTTACTCGCCATTCCACGCGCTTTAAGATGCCGCCTAGCCCAGTACGCTATCCAAAATAGGAGCGACGTAAGTTGAACAGATGTGATAGAATTATGCTGAATTCTTATATTAACCGTAATATAAAATGATCTAATCGGGTCTCTGTTTGCCTGATCCTAGAAGATAATAGTGCATTTTACTCGCCATTTCATGCGCTTTGAGATGCCGCCTAGCCCAGTACGCTATCTGAAATAGGAGCGACGTAAGTTGAACAGATGTGATAGAATTACGCTGAATTCTTATATTAACCGTAATATAAAAAGATCTAATCGGGTCTCTGTTTGCCTGATCCTAGAAGATAATAGTGCCTTTTACTCGCCATTTCATGCGCTTTGAGATGCCGCTTCGCCCAATATGCTATCTGAAATAGGTGCGACGTAAATTGAACAAATGTGATAGAATTTCGCTGAATTCTTAAATTAACCATAATATAAAATGATTTAATCGGGTCTTTGTTTGCCCTAGCCTAGAAGTTTAATAGTGCATTGTACTCGACATTTCATGCGCTTTCAGATGCCGGTTAGCCCAATACGCTATCTGAAATAGGAACGACGTAAATTGAACAAATGTGATAGAATTTCGCTGAATTCTTAAATTAACCATAATATAAAAGGATCTTATCGGGTCTCTGTTTGCCCTACCCTAGAAGTTTAATAGTGCATTTCACTCGCCATTTCATGCGCTTTGAGATGCCGCTTAGCCGAATACGCTAACTGAAATAGGAGCGACGTAAATTGAACAAATGTGACAGAATTTCGCTGAATTCTTATATTAACCAAAATATAAAATGATCTAATCGGGTCTCTGATTGCCCTATCATAGAATTTTAATAGTGCATTTTACTCGCCATTCCACCCGCTTTAAGATGCCGCCTAGCCCAGTACGCTATCCGAAATAGGAGCGACGTAAATTGAACAAATGTGATAGAATTTTGCTGAATTCTTAAATTAACCATAATATTAGATGATCTAATCGGGTCTCTGTTTGCCCTACCCTAGAAGTTTAATAGTGCATTTTACTCGCAATTTCATGCGCTTTGAGATGCCGCATAGCCCAGTACGCTATCTGAAATAGGAGCGACGTAAGTTGAACAGATGTGATAGAATTACGCTGAATTCTTATATTAACCGTAATATAAAATCATCTAATCGGGTCTCTGTTTGCCTGATCCTAGAAGATAATAGTGCATTTTACTCGCCATTTCATGCGCTTTGAGATGCCGCGTAGCCCAGTACGCTATCTGAAATAGGAGCGACGTAAGTTGAACAGATGTGATAGAATTACGCTGCATTCATATATTAACCATAATATAAAATGATCTAATCGGGTCTCTGTTCGCCCTAACGTAGAAGTTTAATAGGGAATTTTATTCGACATTTCATGTGCTTTGAGATGCCGCTTAGCCCAATACGCTATCTGAAATAGGAGCGACGTAAATTGAACAAATGTGATAGAATTTTGCTGAATTCTTAAAGTGACCATAATATAAAATGATCTAATCGGGTCTCTGATTGCCCTATCCTAGAAGTTTAATAGTGCATTTTACCTGCCATTCCACGCGCTTTAAGATGACGCCTAGCCCAGTACGCTATCTGAAATAGGAGCGACGTAAGTTGAACAAATGTGATAGAATTTCGCCGAATTATTTTATTAACCATAATCTAAAATGATCTGATCGGGTCTCAGTTCGCCCTAGCCTAGAAGTTTAATAGTGCATTTTATTCGCCATTTCATGCGCTTTGAGATGCCGCTTATCCGAATGCGCTATCTGAAATAGGAGCGTCGTAAATTGAACAAATGTGATAAAATTTCCCTGAAATCATATATTAAACAAAATATAAAATGATCTAATCGGGTCTCTGATTGCCCTATCATAGAAGTTTAATAGTGCATTTCACTCGACATTTCATGCGCTTTGCGATGCCGCTAAGCCCAATAAGCTATCTGTAGTAGGAGCGACGTAAATTGAACAAATGTGATAGAATTTCGCTGAATTCTTATATTAACCAAAATATAAAATGATCTAATCGGGTCTCTGATTGCCCTATCATAGAAGTTTAATAGTGCATTTTACTTGCCATTCCACGCGCTTTAAGATGCCGCCTAGCCCAGTACGCTATCTGAAATAGGAGCGACGTAAATTGATCAAATGCGATAAAATTTTGCTGACATCTTAAATTAACCATAATATAAAATGATCTAATCGGGTCTCTTTTTGCCCTACCCTAGAAGTTTCATAGTGCATTTCACTCGCCATTTCATGCGCATTGAGATGCCGCTTAGCCCAATACGCTATCTGAAATTGGAGCGACGTAAGTTGAACAAATGTGATAGAATTTCGCTGAATTATTTTATCAACCATAATGTAAAATGATCTAATCTGGTCTCTGTTTACCCTACCCTAGAAGTTTAATAGTGCATTTTACTCGGCATGTCATGCGCTTTGAGATGCCGCTTTGCCCAATACGCTATCTGAAATTGGAGCGACGTAAGTTGAACAAATGTGATAGAATTTCCCTGAATTCTTTTATCAACCACAATGTAAAAGGATCTTATCGGGTCTCTGTTTGCCCTACCCTAGAAGTTTAATAGTGCATTTCACTCGCCATTTCATGCGCTTTGAGATACCGCTTAGCCCAATATGCTAACTGAAATAGGAGCGACGTAAATTGAACAAATGTGACAGAATTTCGCTGAATTCTTATATTAACCAAAATATAAAATGATCTAATCGGGTCTCTGATTGCCCTATCATAGAATTTTAATAGTGCATTTTACTCGCCATTCCACCCGCTTTAAGATGCCGCCTAGCCCAGTACGCTATCCGAAATAGGAGCGACGTAAATTGAACAAATGTGATAGAATTTTGCTGAATTCTTAAATTAACCATAATATTAGATGATCTAATCGGGTCTCTGTTTGCCCTACCCTAGAAGTTTAATAGTGCATTTTACTCGCAATTTCATGCGCTTTGAGATGCCGCATAGCCCAGTACGCTATCTGAAATAGGAGCGACGTAAGTTGAACAGATGTGATAGAATTACGCTGAATTCTTATATTAACCGTAATATAAAATCATCTAATCGGGTCTCTGTTTGCCTGATCCTAGAAGATAATAGTGCATTTTACTCGCCATTTCATGCGCTTTGAGATGCCGCGTAGCCCAGTACGCTATCTGAAATAGGAGCGACGTAAGTTGAACAGATGTGATAGAATTACGCTGCATTCATATATTAACCATAATATAAAATGATCTAATCGGGTCTCTGTTCGCCCTAACGTAGAAGTTTAATAGGGAATTTTATTCGACATTTCATGTGCTTTGAGATGCCGCTTAGCCCAATACGCTATCTGAAATAGGAGCGACGTAAATTGAACAAATGTGATAGAATTTTGCTGAATTCTTAAATTGACCATAATATAAAATGATCTAATCGGGTCTCTGATTGCCCTATCCTAGAAGTTTAATAGTGCATTTTACCTGCCATTCCACGCGCTTTAAGATGACGCCTAGCCCAGTACGCTATCTGAAATAGGAGCGACGTAAGTTGAACAAATGTGATAGAATTTCGCCGAATTATTTTATTAACCATAATCTAAAATGATCTGATCGGGTCTCAGTTCGCCCTAGCCTAGAAGTTTAATAGTGCATTTTATTCGCCATTTCATGCGCTTTGAGATGCCGCTTATCCGAATGCGCTATCTGAAATAGGAGCGTCGTAAATTGAACAAATGTGATAAAATTTCCCTGAAATCATATATTAAACAAAATATAAAATGATCTAATCGGGTCTCTGATTGCCCTATCATAGAAGTTTAATAGTGCATTTCACTCGACATTTCATGCGCTTTGCGATGCCGCTAAGCCCAATAAGCTATCTGTAGTAGGAGCGACGTAAATTGAACAAATGTGATAGAATTTCGCTGAATTCTTATATTAACCAAAATATAAAATGATCTAATCGGGTCTCTGATTGCCCTATCATAGAAGTTTAATAGTGCATTTTACTTGCCATTCCACGCGCTTTAAGATGCCGCCTAGCCCAGTACGCTATCTGAAATAGGAGCGACGTAAATTGATCAAATGCGATAAAATTTTGCTGACATCTTAAATTAACCATAATATAAAATGATCTAATCGGGTCTCTTTTTGCCCTACCCTAGAAGTTTCATAGTGCATTTCACTCGCCATTTCATGCGCATTGAGATGCCGCTTAGCCCAATACGCTATCTGAAATTGGAGCGACGTAAGTTGAACAAATGTGATAGAATTTCGCTGAATTATTTTATCAACCATAATGTAAAATGATCTAATCTGGTCTCTGTTTACCCTACCCTAGAAGTTTAATAGTGCATTTTACTCGGCATGTCATGCGCTTTGAGATGCCGCTTTGCCCAATACGCTATCTGAAATTGGAGCGACGTAAGTTGAACAAATGTGATAGAATTTCCCTGAATTCTTTTATCAACCACAATGTAAAATGATCTAATCGGGTCTCTGTTTGCCTACCCTAGAAGTTTAATAGTGCATTTCACTCGCCATTTCATGCGCTTTGAGATACCGCTTAGCCCAATATGCTATCTGAAATAGGAGCGATGTAAATTGAACAAATGTGATGGAATTTCGCTGAATTCTTTTATTAACCATAATGTAAAATGATCTAATCCGGTCTCTGTTCGCCCTAGGCTAGAAGTTTAATAGTGCATTTTAGTCGCCATTTCATACGCTTTGAGATGCCGCTTAGCCGAATACGCTATCTGAAATAGGAGCGACGTAAATTGAACAAATGTGAAAGAATTTCCCTGAAATCTTATATTAATCAAAATATAAAATGACCTAATCGGGTCTCTGATTGCCCTATCATAGAAGATTAGTAGTGCATTTTACTCGCCATTCCACGCGCTTTAAGATGCCGCCTAGCCCAGTACGCTATCCAAAATAGGAGCGACGTAAGTTGAACAGATGTGATAGAATTATGCTGAATTCTTATATTAACCGTAATATAAAATGATCTAATCGGGTCTCTGTTTGCCTGATCCTAGAAGATAATAGTGCCTTTTACTCGCCATTTCATGCGCTTTGAGATGCCGCTTCGCCCAATATGCTATCTGAAATAGGTGCGACGTAAATTGAACAAATGTGATAGAATTTCGCTGAATTCTTAAATTAACCATAATATAAAATGATTTAATCGGGTCTTTGTTTGCCCTAGCCTAGAAGTTTAATAGTGCATTGTACTCGACATTTCATGCGCTTTCAGATGCCGGTTAGCCCAATACGCTATCTGAAAGAGGAACGACGTAAATTGAACAAATGTGATAGAATTTCGCTGAATTCTTAAATTAACCATAATATAAAAGGATCTTACCGGGTCTCTGTTTGCCCTACCCTAGAAGTTTAATAGTGCATTTCACTCGCCATTTCATGCGCTTTGAGATGCCGCTTAGCCGAATACGCTAACTGAAATAGGAGCGACGTAAATTGAACATATGTGATAGAATTACGCTGAATTCTTATATTAACCGTAATATAAAATGATCTAATCAGGTCTCTGATTGCCCTATCATAGAATTTTAATAGTGCATTTTACTCGCCATTCCACCCGCTTTAAGATGCCGCCTAGCCCAGTACGCTATCCGAAATAGGAGCGACGTAAATTGAACAAATGTGATAGAATTTTGCTGAATTCTTAAATTAACCATAATATTAGATGATCTAATCGGGTCTCTGTTTGCCCTACCCTAGAAGTTTCATAGTGCATTTCACTCGCCATTTCATGCGCATTGAGATGCCGCTTAGCCCAATACGCTATCTGAAATTGGAGCGACGTAAGTTGAACAAATGTGATAGAATTTCGCTGAATTCTTTTATCAACCATAATGTAAAATGATCTAATCTGGTCTCTGTTTACCCTACCCTAGAAGTTTAATAGTGCATTTTACTCGGCATGTCATGCGCTTTGAGATGCCGCTTTGCCCAATACGCTATCTGAAATTGGAGCGACGTAAGTTGAACAAATGTGATAGAATTTCCCTGAATTCTTTTATCAACCATAATGTAAAATGATCTAATCGGGTCTCTGTTTGCCTACCCTAGAAGTTTAATAGTGCATTTCACTCGCCATTTCATGCGCTTTGAGATACCGCTTAGCCCAATATGCTATCTGAAATAGGAGCGATGTAAATTGAACAAATGTGATGGAATTTCGCTGAATTCTTTTATTAACCATAATGTAAAATGATCTAATCCGGTCTCTGTTCGCCCTAGGCTAGAAGTTTAATAGTGCATTTAGTCGCCATTTCATACGCTTTGAGATGCCGCTTAGCCGAATACGCTATCTGAAATAGGAGCGACGTAAATTGAACAAATGGGAAAGAATTTCCCTGAAATCTTATATTAATCAAAATATAAAATGATCTAATCGGGTCTCTGATTGCCCTATCATAGAAGATTAGTACTGCATTTTACTCGCCATTCCACGCGCTTTAAGATGCCGCCTAGCCCAGTACGCTATCCAAAATAGGAGCGACGTAAGTTGAACAGATGTGATAGAATTATGCTGAATTCTTATATTAACCGTAATATAAAATGATCTAATCGGGTCTCTGTTTGCCTGATCCTAGAAGATAATAGTGCATTTTACTCGCCATTTCATGCGCTTTGAGATGCCGCCTAGCCCAGTACGCTATCTGAAATAGGAGCGACGTAAGTTGAACAGATGTGATAGAATTACGCTGAATTCTTATATTAACCGTAATATAAAAAGATCTAATCGGGTCTCTGTTTGCCTGATCCTAGAAGATAATAGTGCCTTTTACTCGCCATTTCATGCGCTTTGAGATGCCGCTTCGCCCAATATGCTATCTGAAATAGGTGCGACGTAAATTGAACAAATGTGATAGAATTTCGCTGAATTCTTAAATTAACCATAATATAAAATGATTTAATCGGGTCTTTGTTTGCCCTAGCCTAGAAGTTTAATAGTGCATTGTACTCGACATTTCATGCGCTTTCAGATGCCGGTTAGCCCAATACGCTATCTGAAATAGGAACGACGTAAATTGAACAAATGTGATAGAATTTCGCTGAATTCTTAAATTAACCATAATATAAAAGGATCTTATCGGGTCTCTGTTTGCCCTACCCTAGAAGTTTAATAGTGCATTTCACTCGCCATTTCATGCGCTTTGAGATGCCGCTTAGCCGAATACGCTAACTGAAATAGGAGCGACGTAAATTGAACAAATGTGATAGAATTTCGCTGAATTCTTATATTAACCAAAATATAAAATGATCTAATCGGGTCTCTAATTGCCCTATCATAGAATTTTAATAGTGCATTTTACTCGCCATTCCACCCGCTTTAAGATGCCGCCTAGCCCAGTACGCTATCCGAAATAGGAGCGACGTAAATTGAACAAATGTGATAGAATTTTGCTGAATTCTTAAATTAACCATAATATTAGATGATCTAATCGGGTCTCTGTTTGCCCTACCCTAGAAGTTTAATAGTGCATTTTACTCGCAATTTCATGCGCTTTGAGATGCCGCATAGCCCAGTACGCTATCTGAAATAGGAGCGACGTAAGTTGAACAAATGTGATAGAATTT
>CAKAJE020000517.1:0-46439 GCA_916610135.2 Macropis europaea | reverse complement strand
ATGCACTGTTAAACTTCTAGGGTAGGGCGAACAGAGACCCGATTCGATCATTTTACATTAAGGTTAATATAAGTATTCAGCGAGATTCTATCACACTTGTTCAATTTGCGTCGCTTCTATTTCAGACAGCGTACTGGGCTAGGCGGCATCTTAAAGCGCGTGGAATGGCGAGTAAAATGCACTATTAACTTTCTATGATAGGGCAATCAGAGACTAGATTAGATCATTTTATACTTTGGTTAATATAAGAATTCAGCGAAATTCTATCACATTGGTTCAATTTACGTCGCTCCTATTTCAGATAGCGTATTGGGCTAAGCGGCATCTCAAAGCGCATGAAATGACGAGTGAAATGCACTATTCAACTTCTAGGGTAGGGCAAACAGGGACCCGATTAGATCATTTTATATTATGGTTAATTTAAGAATTCAGCAAAATTCTATCACATTTGCTCAATTTACGTCGCTCCTATTTCAGATAGCGTACTGGGCTAGGCGGCATCTTAAAGCGCGTGGAATGGCGAGTAAAATGCACTATTAAACTTCTATGATAGGGCAATCAGAGACCCGACTAGATCATTTTATATTTTGGTTAATATAAGAATTCAGCGAAATTCTATCACATTTGTTCAATTTACGTCGCTCCTATTTCAGATAGCGTATTGGGGTAAGCGGCATCTCAAAGCGCATGAAATGGCGAGTAAAATGCACTATTAAACATGTAGGGTAGGGCAAACAAAGACCCGATTAGATCCTTTTATATTATGGTTAATTTCAGAATTCAGCAAAATTCTATCACATTTGTACAATTTACGTCGCTCCTATTTCGGATAGCGTACTGGGCTAGGCGGCATTCTAAAGCGCGTGGAGTGGCGAGTAAAATGCACTATTAATCTTCTATGATAGGGCAATCAGAGACCCAATTAGATCATTTTATATTTTGGTTAATATAAGAATTCAGCGAAATTCGATCACATTTGTTCAATTCACGTCGCTCCTATTTCAGATAGCGTATTGGGCTAAGCGGCATCTCAAAGCGCATGACATGGCGAGTAGAATGCAATACTAAACTTCTAGGATAAGGCAAACAGAGACCCGATTAGATCGTTTTATATGACGGTTAATTTAAGAATTTAGCGAAATACTATCACATTTGTTCAATTTACGTCGCTCCTATTTCAGATAGCTAATTGGGCAAAGCGGCATCTCAAAGCGCATGAAATGGCGAGTGAAATGCACTATTAATCTTCTAGGGTAGGGCGAACAGAGACCTGATTAGAACACTTTACATTAAGGTTTATATAAGAATTCAGCGAAAGTCTCTCACATTTGTTCAATTTACGTCGCTGATATTTCAGATAGCGTATTGGCTAAGCGGCATCTCAATGCGCATGAAATGCGAGTAAAATGCACTGTTAAACTTCTAGGATAAGGCAAGCAGAGACCCGATTCGATCATTTTATATTATGGTTAATATAAGAATTCAGCGAAATTCTCTCACATTTGTTCAATTTACGTCGCTCCTATTTCAGATAGCGTATTGGGTTAAGCGGCATCTCAAAGCGCATGGAATGGCGAGTAAAATGCACTATTAAACTTCTAGGGTAGGGCAAACAGAGACCCGATTAGATCATTTTATATTATGGTTAATTTAAGAATTCAGCAAAATTCTATCACATTGTTCAGTTTACGTCGCTCCTATTTCGGATAGCGTACTAGGCTAGGCGGCATCCTAAAGCGCGTGGAGTGGCGAGTAAAATGCACTATTAATCTTCTATGATAGGGCAATCAGAGACCGATTAGATCATTTTATATTTTGGTTAATATAAGAATTCAGTGAAATTCTATCACATTTGTTCAATTTACGTCGCTCCTATTTCAGATAGCGTATTGGGCTATGCGGCATCTTAAAGCGCTCGGAATGGCGAGTAAAATGCACTATTAAACTACTATGCTAGGGTAATCAGAGACCCGATTAGATCATTTTATATTTTGGTTAATATAAGAATTCAGTGAAATTCTATCACATTTGTTCAATTTACGTCGGTCCTATTTCAGATAGCGTGTTGGGCAAAGCGGCATCTCAAAGCGTATTAAATGGCGAATAAAATGCACTATTAAAGTTCTAGGCTCGGGCGAACAGAGATCCGATTAGATCATTTTACATTATGGTTAATAAAAGAATTCAGCGAAATTCTATCACATTTGTTCAACTTATATCGCTCCAATTTCAGATAGCGTATTAGGCTAAGCGGCATCTGAAAGCGCATGAAATGACGAGTAAAATGCACTATTAAAGTTCTAGGGTGGGGCAAACAGAGACCCGATTAGATCATTTTATATTATGGTTAATTTAAGTATTGAGCGAAATTCTATCACATTCGTTCAATTTACGTCGCTCCTATTTCAGATAGCGTATTGGGCAAAGCGGCATCTCAAAGCGCATGAAATGACGAGTAAAATGCACTATTAAAGTTCTAGGGTAGGGCAAGCAGAGACTCGATTAGATCATTTTATATTATGGTTAATTTAAGAATTCAGCAAAATTCTATCACATTCGTTCAATTTAGGTCGCTCCTATTTCAGATAGCGTCTTGGGCTAAGTGGCATCTCAAAGCGCATGAAATGACGAGTAAAATGCACTATTAATCTTCTATGATAGGGTAATCAGAGACCCGATTAGATCATTTTATATTTTGTTTAATATAAGATTTCAGGGAAATTCTATCACATTTGTTCAATTTACGTCGCTCCTAATTCAGATAGCGTATTGGGCAAAGCGGCATCTCAAAGCGCATGAAATGACGAGTAAAATGCACTATTAAACTTCTAGGGTAGGGCAAACAGAGACCCGATTAGATCATTTTATGTTATGGTTAATTTAAGAATTCAGCAAAATTCTATCACATTTGTTCAATTTACGTCGCTCCTATTTCAGATAGCGTACTGGGCTAGGCGGCAACTTAAAGCGCGTGGAATGGCGAGTAAAATGCACTATTAAACTTCTATGATAGGGCAATCAGAGACCCGAGTAGATCATTTTATATTTTGGTTAATATAAGAATTCAGCGAAATTCTATCACATTTGTTCAATTTACGTCGCTCCTATTTCAGATAGCTTATTGGGCTAAGCGGCATCGCAAAGCGCATGAAATGACGAGTGAAATGCACTATTAAACTTCTAGGGTACGGCGAACAGAGACCCGATTAGATCATTTTATATTACGGTTAATATAAGAATTCAGCAAAATTCTATCACATTGTTCAGTTTACGTCGCTCCTATTTCAGATAGCGTACTGGGCTAGGCGGCATCTTAAAGCGTGTGAAATGGCGAGTAAAATGCAGTATTAAACTTCTATGATAGGGCTATCGGAGACCCGATTAGATCATTTTATATTTTGGTTAATATAAGAATCCAGCGAAATTCTATCACATTCGTTCAATTTACGTCGCTCCTATTTCAGATAGCGTATTGGGCTAAGCGCCATCTCAAAGCGCATGAAATGGCGAGTAAAATGCACTATTAAACTACTAGGGTAGGGCAAACAGAGACCCGATTAGATCATTTTATATTATGGTTAATTTAAGAATTCAGCCAAATTCTATCACATTTGTTCAATTTACGTCGCTCCTATTGCATATATCGTATTGGGCTAAGCGGCATCTCAAAGCGCATGAAATGGCGAGTAAAATGCACTGCTAAACTTCTAGGGTAGGGCGAAGAAAGGCCCGATTAGATCATTTTACATTAAGGTTAATATAAGAATTCAGCGTAATTCTATCACATTTGTTCAACTTACGTCGCTCCTATTTCAGATAGTGTAAGGGGCTAGGCGGCATCTTAAAGCGTGTGGAAAGGCGAGCTAAATGCACTATTAAACTTCTATGATGGGGCAATCAGAGACCCGACTAGATCATTTTATATTTTGGTTAATATAAGAATTCAGCGAGATTCTATCACATTTGTTCAATTTACGTCGCTCCTATTACAGATAGCTTATTGGGCTTAGAGGCATCTCAAAGCGCATGAAATGACGAGTGAAATGCACTATTAAACTTCTAGGCTAGGGCAAACAGAGACCCGATTAGATCATTTTATATTATGGTTAATTTAAGAATTCAGCCAAATTCTATCACATTTGCTCAATTTACGTCGCTCCTATTTCAGATAGCGTACTGGGATAGGCGGCATCTTAAAGCGCGTGGAATGCCGAGTAAAATGCACTATTAACCTTCTATGATAGGGCAATCAGAGACCAGACTAGATCATTTTATACTTTGGTTAATATAAGAATTCAGCGAAATTCTATCACATTTGTTCAATTTACGTCGCTCCTATTTCAGATAGCGTATTGGGCTAGGCGGCATCTCAAGCGCATGAAATGACGAGTGAAATGCACTATTATACTTCTAGGGTAGGGCGAACAGAGACCCGAAGAGATCATTTTACATTAAGGTGAATATAAGAATGCAGCGTAATTCTGTCACATTTGTTCAACTTACGTCGCTCCTGTTTCAGATATCGTATTGCGTTAAGCGTCATCTCAAAGCGCATGAAATGACGAGTGACATGCACTGTTAAACTTCTAGGGTAGGGCGAACAGAGACCCGATTCGATCATTTTACATTAAGGTTAATATAAGTATTCAGCGAGATTCTATCACACTTGTTCAATTTGCGTCGCTTCTATTTCAGACAGCGTACTGGGCTAGGCGGCATCTTAAAGCGCGTGGAATGGCGAGTAAAATGCACTATTAAACTTCTATGATAGGGCAATCAGAGACCCGATTAGATCATTTCATATTATGGTTAATTTAAGAATTCAGCGAAATTCTCTCACATTTGTTCAATTTACGTCGCTCCAATTTCAGATAGCGTATTGGGCTAAGCGGCATCTCAAAGCGCATGAAATGGCGAGTAAAATGCACTATTAAACTTCTAGGCTAGGGCGAACAGTGACCCGAGCAGATCATTTTACATTATGGTTAATAAAAGAATTCAGCGTAATTCTATCACATTTGTTCAACTTACGTCGCTCCTATTTCAGATAGCGTATTGGGCTAAGCGGCATCTCAAAGCGCATGAAATGGCGAGTGAAATGCACTATTAGAGTTCTATGGTAGGGCGAACAGAGACCCGATTGGATCATTTTACATTAAGGTTAATATAAGATTCACGGAAATTCTATCACATTGGTTCAATTTACGTCGCTCCTATTTCAGATAGCTTATTGGGCTAAGCGGCATCGCAAAGCGCATGAAATGACGAGTGAAATGAACTATTAAACTTCTAGGGTACGGCGAACAAAGATCCGATTAGATCATTTTACATTAAGGTTAATATAAGAATTCAGCGAAACTCTATCACATTTGTTCAATTTACGTCGCTCATATTTCAGATAGCATATTGGGCTACACGGTATCTGAAAGCGCACGAAATGGCGAGTAAAATGCCCTATTAAACTTCTAGGGTAGGGCAAACAGAGACCGGATAAGATCATTTTATATTATGGTCAATTTAAGAATTCAGCGAAACTCTATCATATTTGTTCAATTTACGTCGCTCCTATTTCAGATAGCGTATTGGGCTAAGCGGCATCTCAATGCGCATGAAATGGCGAGTAAAATGCACTATTAAACTTCTAGGATAAGGCAAACAGAGACCCGATTAGATCATTTTATATTACGGTTAATATAAGAATTCAGCGTAATTCTATCACATTTGTTCAACTTACGTCGCTCCTATTTCAGATAGCGTACTGGGCTAGGCGGCATTCTAAAGCGCGTGGAGTGGCGAGTAAAATGCACTATTAATCTTCTATGATAGGGCAATCAGAGACCCAATTAGATCATTTTATATTTTGGTTAATATAAGAATTCAGCGAAATTCTATCACATTTGTTCAACTTATATCGCTCCAATTTCAGATAGCGTATTAGGCTAAGCGGCATCTCAAAGCGCATGAAATGACGAGTAAAATGCACTATTAAAGTTCTAGGGTAGGGCAAACAGAGACCCGATTAGATCATTTTATATTATGGTTAATTTAAGTATTGAGCGAAATTCTATCACATTCGTTCAATTTACGTCGCTCCTATTTCAGATAGCGTATTGGGCAAAGCGGCATCTCAAAGCGCATGAAATGGCGAGTAAAATGCACTATTAAACTTCTAGGGTAGGGCAAACAGAGACCCGATTAGATCATTTTATATTATGGTTAATTTAAGAATTCAGCCAAATTCTATCACATTTGTTCAATTTACGTCGCTCCTATTGCAGATATCGTATTGGGCTAAGCGGCATCCCAAAGCGCATGAAATGGCGAGTAAAATGCACTGCTAAACTTCTAGGGTAGGGCGAAGAAAGGCGCGATTAGATCATTTTACATTAAGGTTAATATAAGAATTCAGCGTAATTCTATCACATTTGTTCAACTTACGTCGCTCCTATTTCAGATAGTGTACTGGGCTAGGCGGCACCTTAAAGCGTGTGGAAAGGCGAGCTAAATGCACTATTAAACTTCTATGATAGGGCAATCAGAGACCCGACTAGATCATTTTATATTTTGGTTAACATAAGAATTCAGCGAAATTCTATCACATTTGTTCAATTTACGTCGCTGCTATTTCAGATAGCGTATTGGGGTAAGCGGCATCTCAAAGCGCATGAAATGGCGAGTAAAATGCACTATTAAACATATAGGGTAGGGCAAACAAAGACCCGATTAGATCCTTTTATATTATGGTTAATTTCAGAATTCAGCAAAATTCTATCACATTTGTACAATTTACGTCGCTCCTATTTCGGATAGCGTACTGGCTAGGCGGCATTCTAAAGCGCGTGGAGTGGCGAGTAAAATGCACTATTAATCTTCTATGATAGGGCAATCAGAGACCCAATTAGATCATTTTATATTTTGGTTAATATAAGAATTCAGCGAAATTCGATCACATTTGTTCAATTCACGTCGCTCCTATTTCAGATAGCGTATTGGGCTAAGCGGCATCTCAAAGCGCATGACATGGCGAGTAAAATGCAATACTAAACTTCTAGGATAAGGCAAACAGAGACGCGATTAGATCGTTTTATATGACGGTTAATTTAAGAATTTAGCGAAATACTATCACATTTGTTCAATTTACGTCGCTCCTATTTCAGATAGCTAATTGGGCAAAGCGGCATCTCAAAGCGCATGAAATGGCGAGTGAAATGCACTATTAATCTTCTAGGGTAGGGCGAACAGAGACCCGATTAGAACACTTTACATTAAGGTTTATATAAGAATTCAGCGAAAGTCTCTCACATTTGTTCAATTTACGTCGCTGATATTTCAGATAGCGTATTGGGCTAAGCGGCATCTCAATGCGCATGAAATGGCGGGTAAAATGCACTGTTAAACTTCTAGGATAAGGCAAGCAGAGACCCGATTCGATCATTTTATATTATGGTTAATATAAGAATTCAGCGAAATTCTCTCACATTTGTTCAATTTACGTCGCTCCTATTTCAGATAGCGTATTGGGTTAAGCGGCATCTCAAAGCGCATGGAATGGCGAGTAAAATGCACTATTAAACTTCTAGGGTAGGGCAAACAGAGACCCGATTAGATCATTTTATATTATGGTTAATTTAAGAATTCAGCAAAATTCTATCACATTGTTCAGTTTACGTCGCTCCTATTTCGGATAGCGTACTAGGCTAGGCGGCATCCTAAAGCGCGTGGAGTGGCGAGTAAAATGCACTATTAATCTTCTATGATAGGGCAATCAGAGACCCGATTAGATCATTTTATATTTTGGTTAATATAAGAATTCAGTGAAATTCTATCACATTTGTTCAATTTACGTCGCTCCTATTTCAGATAGCGTATTGGGCTATGCGGCATCTTAAAGCGCTCGGAATGGCGAGTAAAATGCACTATTAAACTACTATGCTAGGGTAATCAGAGACCCGATTAGATCATTTTATATTTTGGTTAATATAAGAATTCAGTGAAATTCTATCACATTTGTTCAATTTACGTCGCTCCTATTTCAGATAGCGTGTTGGGCAAAGCGGCATCTCAAAGCGTATTAAATGGCGAATAAAATGCACTATTAAAGTTCTAGGCTCGGGCGAACAGAGATCCGATTAGATCATTTTACATTATGGTTAATAAAAGAATTCAGCGAAATTCTATCACATTTGTTCAACTTATATCGCTCCAATTTCAGATAGCGTATTAGGCTAAGCGGCATCTGAAAGCGCATGAAATGACGAGTAAAATGCACTATTAAAGTTCTAGGGTAGGGCAAACAGAGACCCGATTAGATCATTTTATATTATGGTTAATTTAAGTATTGAGCGAAATTCTATCACATTCGTTCAATTTACGTCGCTCCTATTTCAGATAGCGTATTGGGCAAAGCGGCATCTCAAAGCGCATGAAATGACGAGTAAAATGCACTATTAAAGTTCTAGGGTAGGGCAAGCAGAGACTCGATTAGATCATTTTATATTATGGTTAATTTAAGAATTCAGCAAAATTCTATCACATTCGTTCAATTTAGGTCGATCCTATTTCAGATAGCGTCTTGGGCTAAGTGGCATCTCAAAGCGCATGAAATGACGAGTAAAATGCACTATAAATCTTCTATGATAGGGTAATCAGAGACCCGATTAGATCATTTTATATTTTGTTTAATATAAGATTTCAGGGAAATTCTATCACATTTGTTCAATTTACGTCGCTCCTAATTCAGATAGCGTATTGGGCAAAGCGGCATCTCAAAGCGCATGAAATGACGAGTAAAATGCACTATTAAACTTCTAGGGTAGGGCAAACAGAGACCCGATTAGATCATTTTATGTTATGGTTAATTTAAGAATTCAGCAAAATTCTATCACATTTGTTCAATTTACGTCGCTCCTATTTCAGATAGCGTACTGGGCTAGGCGGCAACTTAAAGGCGCGTGGAATGGCGAGTAAAATGCACTATTAAACTTCTATGATAGGGCAATCAGAGACCCGACTAGATCATTTTATATTTTGGTTAATATAAGAATTCAGCGAAATTCTATCACATTTGTTCAATTTACGTCGCTCCTATTTCAGATAGCTTATTGGGCCTAAGCGGCATCGCAAAGCGCATGAAATGACGAGTGAAATGCACTATTAAACTTCTAGGGTACGGCGAACAGAGACCCGATTAGATCATTTTATATTACGGTTAATATAAGAATTCAGCAAAATTCTATCACATTGTTCAGTTTACGTCGCTCCTATTTCAGATAGCGTACTGGGCTAGGCGGCATCTTAAAGCGTGTGAAATGGCGAGTAAAATGCAGTATTAAACTTCTATGATAGGGCTATCGGAGACCCGTTTAGATCATTTTATATTTTGGTTAATATAAGAATCCAGCGAAATTCTATCACATTCGTTCAATTTACGTCGCTCCTATTTCAGATAGCGTATTGGGCTAAGCGCCATCTCAAAGCGCATGAAATGGCGAGTAAAATGCACTATTAAACTACTAGGGTAGGGCAAACAGAGACCCGATTAGATCATTTTATATTATGGTTAATTTAAGAATTCAGCCAAATTCTATCACATTTGTTCAATTTACGTCGCTCCTATTGCATATATCGTATTGGGCTAAGCGGCATCTCAAAGCGCATGAAATGGCGAGTAAAATGCACTGCTAAACTTCTAGGTAGGGCGAAGAAAGGCCCGATTAGATCATTTTACATTAAGGTTAATATAAGAATTCAGCGTAATTCTATCACATTTGTTCAACTTACGTCGCTCCTATTTCAGATAGTGTAAGGGGCTAGGCTGCATCTTAAAGCGCGTGGAATGGCGAGTAAAATGCACTATTAAAATTCTATGATAGGGCAATCAGAGACCCGATTAGATCATTTCATATTATGGTCAATTTAAGAATTCAGCGAAATTCTCTCACATTTGTTCAATTTACGTCGCTCCAATTTCAGATAGCGTATTGGGCTAAGCGGCATCTCAAAGCGCATGAAATGGCGAATAAAATGCACTATTAAACTTCTAGGCTAGGGCGAACAGTGACCCGAGCAGATCATTTTACATTATGGTTAATAAAAGAATGCAGCGTAATTCTATCACATTTGTTCAACTTACGTCGCTCCTATTTCAGATAGCGTATTGGGCTAAGCGGCATCTCAAAGCGCATGAAATGGCGAGTGAAATGCACTATTAGAGTTCTATGGTAGGGCGAACAGAGACCCGATTGGATCATTTTACATTAAGGTTAATATAAGGATTCACGGAAATTCTATCACATTGGTTCAATTACGTCGCTCCTATTTCAGATAGCTTATTGGGCTAAGCGGCATCGCAAAGCGCATGAAATGACGAGTGAAATGAACTATTAAACTTCTAGGGTACGGCGAACAAAGATCCGATTAGATCATTTTACATTAAGGTTAATATAAGAATTCAGCGAAACTCTATCACATTTGTTCAATTTACGTCGCTCATATTTCAGATAGCATATTGGGCTACACGGTATCTGAAAGCGCACGAAATGGCGAGTAAAATGCCCTATTAAACTTC
Source organism: Macropis europaea (assembly GCA_916610135.2). Lineage (NCBI taxonomy): Eukaryota > Metazoa > Arthropoda > Insecta > Hymenoptera > Melittidae > Macropis > Macropis europaea. The sequence continues at coordinate 35,872 of CAKAJE020000517.1, read as the reverse complement.
TAGGGTAGGGCAAACAGAGACCGGATAAGATCATTTTATATTATGGTTAATTTAAGAATTCAGCGAAACTCTATCATATTTGTTCAATTTACGTCGCTCCTATTTCAGATAGCGTATTGGGCTAAGCGGCATCTCAATGCGCATGAAATGGCGAGTAAAATGCACTATTAAACTTCTAGGATAAGGCAAACAGAGACCCGATTAGATCATTTTATATTACGGTTAATATAAGAATTCAGCGTAATTCTATCACATTTGTTCAACTTACGTCGCTCCTATTTCAGATAGCGTACTGGGCTAGGCGGCATTCTAAAGCGCGTGGAGTGGCGAGTAAAATGCACTATTAATCTTCTATGATAGGGCAATCAGAGACCCAATTAGATCATTTTATATTTTGGTTAATATAAGAATTCAGCGAAATTCTATCACATTTGTTCAACTTATATCGCTCCAATTTCAGATAGCGTATTAGGCTAAGCGGCATCTCAAAGCGCATGAAATGACGAGTAAAATGCACTATTAAAGTTCTAGGGTAGGGCAAACAGAGACCCGATTAGATCATTTTATATTATGGTTAATTTAAGTATTGAGCGAAATTCTATCACATTCGTTCAATTTACGTCGCTCCTATTTCAGACAGCGTATTGGGCAAAGCGGCATCTCAAAGCGCATGAAATGGCGAGTAAAATGCACTATTAAACTTCTAGGGTAGGGCGAAGAAAGGCCCGATTACATCATTTTACATTAAGGTTAATATAAGAATTCAGCGTAATTCTATCACATTTGTTCAACTTACGTCGCTCCTATTTCAGATAGTGTAAGGGGCTAGGCGGCATCTTAAAGCGTGTGGAAAGGCGAGGTAAATGCACTATTAAACTTCTATGATGGGGCAATCAGAGACCCGACTAGATCATTTTATATTTTGGTTAATATAAGAATTCAGCGAGATTCTATCACATTTGTTCAATTTACGTCGCTCCTATTACAGATAGCTTATTGGGCTTAGAGGCATCCCAAAGCGCATGAAATGACGAGTGAAATGCACTATTAAACTTCTAGGCTAGGGCAAACAGAGACCCGATTAGATCATTTTATATTATGGTTAATTTAAGAATTCAGCCAAATTCTATCACATTTGCTCAATTTACGTCGCTCCTATTTCAGATAGCGTACTGGGATAGGCGGCATCTTAAAGCGCGTGGAATGCCGAGTAAAATGCACTATTAACCTTCTATGATAGGGCAATCAGAGACCAGACTAGATCATTTTATACTTTGGTTAATATAAGAATTCAGCGAAATTCTATCACATTTGTTCAATTTACGTCGCTCCTATTTCAGATAGCGTATTGGGCTAGGCGGCATCTCAAAGCGCATGAAATGACGAGTGAAATGCACTATTATACTTCTAGGGTAGGGCGAACAGAGACCCGAAGAGATCATTTTACATTAAGGTGAATATAAGAATGCAGCGTAATTCTGTCACATTTGTTCAACTTACGTCGCTCCTGTTTCAGATATCGTATTGGGTTAAGCGTCATCTCAAAGCGCATGAAATGACGAGTGACATGCACTGTTAAACTTCTAGGGTAGGGCGAACAGAGACCCGATTCGATCATTTTACATTAAGGTTAATATAAGTATTCAGCGAGATTCTATCACACTTGTTCAATTTGCGTCGCTTCTATTTCAGACAGCGTACTGGGCTAGGCGGCATCTTAAAGCGCGTGGAATGGCGAGTAAAATGCACTATTAAAATTCTATGATAGGGCAATCAGAGACCCGATTAGATCATTTCATATTATGGTTAATTTAAGAATTCAGCGAAATTCTCTCACATTTGTTCAATTTACGTCGCTCCAATTTCAGATAGCGTATTGGGCTAAGCGGCATCTCAAAGCGCATGAAATGGCGAATAAAATGCACTATTAAACTTCTAGGCTAGGGCGAACAGTGACCCGAGCAGATCATTTTACATTATGGTTAATAAAAGAATGCAGCGTAATTCTATCACATTTGTTCAACTTACGTCGCTCCTATTTCAGATAGCGTATTGGGCTAAGCGGCATCTCAAAGCGCATGAAATGGCGAGTGAAATGCACTATTAGAGTTCTATGGTAGGGCGAACAGAGACCCGATTGGATCATTTTACATTAAGGTTAATATAAGGATTCACGGAAATTCTATCACATTGGTTCAATTTACGTCGCTCCTATTTCAGATAGCTTATTGGGCTAAGCGGCATCGCAAAGCGCATGAAATGACGAGTGAAATGAACTATTAAACTTCTAGGGTACGGCGAACAAAGATCCGATTAGATCATTTTACATTAAGGTTAATATAAGAATTCAGCGAAACTCTATCACATTTGTTCAATTTACGTCGCTCATATTTCAGATAGCATATTGGGCTACACGGTATCTGAAAGCGCACGAAATGGCGAGTAAAATGCCCTATTAAACTTCTAGGGTAGGGCAAACAGAGACCGGATAAGATCATTTTATATTATGGTTAATTTAAGAATTCAGCGAAACTCTATCATATTTGTTCAATTTACGTCGCTCCTATTTCAGATAGCGTATTGGGCTAAGCGGCATCTCAATGCGCATGAAATGGCGAGTAAAATGCACTATTAAACTTCTAGGATAAGGCAAACAGAGACCCGATTAGATCATTTTATATTACGGTTAATATAAGAATTCAGCGTAATTCTATCACATTTGTTCAACTTACGTCGCTCCTATTTCAGATAGCGTACTGGGCTAGGCGGCATTCTAAAGCGCGTGGAGTGGCGAGTAAAATGCACTATTAATCTTCTATGATAGGGCAATCAGAGACCCAATTAGATCATTTTATATTTTGGTTAATATAAGAATTCAGCGAAATTCTATCACATTTGTTCAACTTATATCGCTCCAATTTCAGATAGCGTATTAGGCTAAGCGGCATCTGAAAGCGCATGAAATGACGAGTAAAATGCACTATTAAAGTTCTAGGGTAGGGCAAACAGAGACCCGATTAGATCATTTTATATTATGGTTAATTTAAGTATTGAGCGAAATTCTATCACATTCGTTCAATTTACGTCGCTCCTATTTCAGATAGCGTATTGGGCAAAGCGGCATCTCAAAGCGCATGAAATGACGAGTAAAATGCACTATTAAAGTTCTAGGGTAGGGCAAGCAGAGACTCGATTAGATCATTTTATATTATGGTTAATTTAAGAATTCAGCAAAATTCTATCACATTCGTTCAATTTAGGTCGCTCCTATTTCAGATAGCGTCTTGGGCTAAGTGGCATCTCAAAGCGCATGAAATGACGAGTAAAATGCACTCTTAATCTTCTATGATAGGGTAATCAGAGACCCGATTAGATCATTTTATATTTTGTTTAATATAAGATTTCAGGGAAATTCTATCACATTTGTTCAATTTACGTCGCTCCTAATTCAGATAGCGTATTGGGCAAAGCGGCATCTCAAAGCGCATGAAATGACGAGTAAAATGCACTATTAAACTTCTAGGGTAGGGCAAACAGAGACCCGATTAGATCATTTTATGTTATGGTTAATTTAAGAATTCAGCAAAATTCTATCACATTTGTTCAATTTACGTCGCTCCTATTTCAGATAGCGTACTGGGCTAGGCGGCAACTTAAAGCGCGTGGAATGGCGAGTAAAATGCACTATTAAACTTCTATGATAGGGCAATCAGAGACCCGACTAGATCATTTTATATTTTGGTTAATATAAGAATTCAGCGAAATTCTATCACATTTGTTCAATTTACGTCGCTCCTATTTCAGATAGCTTATTGGGCTAAGCGGCATCGCAAAGCGCATGAAATGACGAGTGAAATGCACTATTAAACTTCTAGGGTACGGCGAACAGAGACCCGATTAGATCATTTTATATTACGGTTAATATAAGAATTCAGCAAAATTCTATCACATTGTTCAGTTTACGTCGCTCCTATTTCAGATAGCGTACTGGGCTAGGCGGCATCTTAAAGCGTGTGAAATGGCGAGTAAAATGCAGTATTAAACTTCTATGATAGGGCTATCGGAGACCCGATTAGATCATTTTATATTTTGGTTAATATAAGAATCCAGCGAAATTCTATCACATTCGTTCAATTTACGTCGCTCCTATTTCAGATAGCGTATTGGGCTAAGCGCCATCTCAAAGCGCATGAAATGGCGAGTAAAATGCACTATTAAACTACTAGGGTAGGGCAAACAGAGACCCGATTAGATCATTTTATATTATGGTTAATTTAAGAATTCAGCCAAATTCTATCACATTTGTTCAATTTACGTCGCTCCTATTGCATATATCGTATTGGGCTAAGCGGCATCTCAAAGCGCATGAAATGGCGAGTAAAATGCACTGCTAAACTTCTAGGGTAGGGCGAAGAAAGGCCCGATTAGATCATTTTACATTAAGGTTAATATAAGAATTCAGCGTAATTCTATCACATTTGTTCAACTTACGTCGCTCCTATTTCAGATAGTGTACGGGGCTAGGCGGCATCTTAAAGCGTGTGGAAAGGCGAGCTAAATGCACTATTAAACTTCTATGATGGGGCAATCAGAGACCCGACTAGATCATTTTATATTTTGGTTAATATAAGAATTCAGCGAGATTCTATCACATTTGTTCAATTTACGTCGCTCCTATTTCAGATAGCGTACTGGGCTAAGCGGCATCTCAAAGCGCATGAAATGGCGAATAAAATGCACTATTAAACTTCTAGGCTAGGGCGAACAGTGACCCGAGCAGATCATTTTACATTATGGTTAATAAAAGAATTCAGCGTAATTCTATCACATTTGTTCAACTTACGTCGCTCCTATTTCAGATAGCGTATTGGGCTAAGCGGCATCTCAAAGCGCATGAAATGGCGAGTGAAATGCACTATTAGAGTTCTATGGTAGGGCGAACAGAGACCCGATTGGATCATTTTACATTAAGGTTAATATAAGGATTCACGGAAATTCTATCACATTGGTTCAATTTACGTCGCTCCTATTTCAGATAGCTTATTGGGCTAAGCGGCATCGCAAAGCGCATGAAATGACGAGTGAAATGAACTATTAAACTTCTAGGGTACGGCGAACAAAGATCCGATTAGATCATTTTACATTAAGGTTAATATAAGAATTCAGCGAAACTCTATCACATTTGTTCAATTTACGTCGCTCATATTTCAGATAGCATATTGGGCTACACGGTATCTGAAAGCGCACGAAATGGCGAGTAAAATGCCCTATTAAACTTCTAGGGTAGGGCAAACAGAGACCGGATAAGATCATTTTATATTATGGTTAATTTAAGAATTCAGCGAAACTCTATCATATTTGTTCAATTTACGTCGCTCCTATTTCAGATAGCGTATTGGGCTAAGCGGCATCTCAATGCGCATGAAATGGCGAGTAAAATGCACTGCTAAACTTCTAGGGTAGGGCGAAGAAAGGCCCGATTAGATCATTTTACATGAAGGTTAATATAAGAATTCAGCGTAATTCTATCACATTTGTTCAACTTACGTCGCTCCTATTTCAGATAGTGTACTGGGCTAGGCGGCATCTTAAAGCGTGTGGAAAGGCGAGCTAAATGCACTATTAAACTTCTATGATAGGGCAATCAGAGACCCGACTGGATCATTTTATATTTTGGTTAATATAAGAATTCAGCGAAATTCTATCACATTTGTTCAATTTACGTCGCTGCTATTTCAGATAGCGTATTGGGGTAAGCGGCATCTCAAAGCGCATGAAATGGCGAGTAAAATGCACTATTAAACATATAGGGTAGGGCAAACAAAGACCCGATTAGATCCTTTTATATTATGGTTAATTTCAGAATTCAGCAAAATTCTATCACATTTGTACAATTTACGTCGCTCCTATTTCCGATAGCGTACTGGGCTAGGCGGCATTCTAAAGCGCGTGGAGTGGCGAGTAAAATGCACTATTAATCTTCTATGATAGGGCAATCAGAGACCCAATTAGATCATTTTATATTTTGGTTAATATAAGAATTCAGCGAAATTCGATCACATTTGTTCAATTCACGTCGCTCCTATTTCAGATAGCGTATTGGGCTAAGCGGCATCTCAAAGCGCATGACATGGCGAGTAAAATGCAATACTAAACTTCTAGGATAAGGCAAACAGAGACCCCATTAGATCGTTTTATATGACGGTTAATTTAAGAATTTAGCGAAATACTATCACATTTGTTCAATTTACGTCGCTCCTATTTCAGATAGCTAATTGGGCAAAGCGGCATCTCAAAGCGCATGAAATGGCGAGTGAAATGCACTATTAATCTTCTAGGGTAGGGCGAACAGAGACCCGATTAGAACACTTTACATTAAGGTTTATATAAGAATTCAGCGAAAGTCTCTCACATTTGTTCAATTTACGTCGCTGATATTTCAGATAGCGTATTGGGCTAAGCGGCATCTCAATGCGCATGAAATGGCAAGTAAAATGCACTATTAAACTTCTAGGATAAGGCAAGCAGAGACCCGATTCGATCATTTTATATTACGGTTAATATAAGAATTCAGCGAAATTCTGTCACATTTGTTCAATTTACGTCGCTCCTATTTCAGATAGCGTATTGGGTTAAGCGGCATCTCAAAGCGCATGAAATGGCGAGTAAAATGCACTATTAAACTTCTAGGGTAGGGCAAACAGAGACCCGATTAGATCATTTTATATTATGGTTAATAAAAGAATTCAGCGAAATTCTATCACATTTGTTCAACTTATATCGCTCCAATTTCAGATAGCGTATTAGGCTAAGCGGCATCTCAAAGCGCATGAAATGACGAGTAAAATGCACTATTAAAGTTCTAGGGTAGGGCAAACAGAGACCCGATTAGATCATTTTATATTTTGGTTAATATAAGAATTCAGTGAAATTCTATCACATTTGTTCAATTTACGTCGCTCCTATTTCAGATAGCGTATTGGGCTATGCGGCATCTTAAAGCGCTCGGAATGGCGAGTAAAATGCACTATTAAACTACTATGCTAGGGTAATCAGAGACCCGATTAGATCATTTTATATTTTGGTTAATATAAGAATTCAGTGAAATTCTATCACATTTGTTCAATTTACGTCGCTCCTATTTCAGATAGCGTGTTGGGCAAAGCGGCATCTCAAAGCGTATTAAATGGCGAATAAAATGCACTATTAAAGTTCTAGGCTCGGGCGAACAGAGATCCGATTAGATCATTTTACATTATGGTTAATAAAAGAGTTCAGCGAAATTCTATCACATTTGTTCAATTTATGTCGCTCCTATTTCAGATAGCGTATTGGGCTAAGCGGCATCTCGAAGCGCATGAAATGGCGAGTATAATGCACTATTAAACTTCTAGGGTAAGGCAAACAGAGGCCCGATTACATCATTTTATATTACGGTTAATATAAGAATGCAGCGTAATTCTATCACATTAGTTCAACTTACGTCGCTCATATTTCAGATAGCGTACTGGGCTAGGCGGCATCTTAAAGCGCGTGGAATGGTGAGTAAAATGCACTACTAATCTTCTATGATAGGGCAATCAGAGACCCGATTAGATCATTTTATATTTTGTTTAATATAAGATTTCAGGGAAATTCTATCACATTTATTCAATTTACGTCGCTCCCATTTCAGATAGCGTATTGGGCGAAGCGGCATCTCAAAGCGCATGAAATGGCGACTAAAATGCACTATTAAACTTCTAGGGTAGGGCAAGCAGAGACCCGATTAGATCATTTTATATTATGGTTAATTTAAGATTTCAGCAAAATTCTATCACATTTGTTCAATTTACGTCGCTCCTATTTCAGATAGCGTACTGGGTTCGGCCGCATCTTAAAGCGCGTGCAATGGCGAGTGAAATGCACTATTAGACTTCTATGGTAGGGCGAACAGAGACCCGATTAGATCATTTTATATTATGGTTAATTTAAGAATTCAGCGAAATTCTATAACATTTGTTCAATTTACGTCGCTCCTATTTCAGATAGCGTATTGGGCTATGCGGCATCTCAAAGCGCATGAAATGGCGAGTAAAATGCACTGTTAAACTTCTATGATAGGGCAAACAGAGGCCCGATTACATCATTTTACATTAAGGTTAATATAAGAATTCAGGGAAATTCTATCACATTTGTTCAATTTACGTCGCTCCTATTCCAGATAGCGTATTGGGCTAAGCGGCATCTCAAAGCGCATGAAATGGCGAGTAAAATGCACTATTAAACTTCTAGGATAAGGCAAACAGAGACCCGATTAGATCATTTTATATTACGGATAATATAAGAATTCAGCGTAATTCTATCATATTTGTTCAATTTACGTGGCCCCTATTTCAAATAGCGTATTGTGCTAAGCGGCATCTCAAAGCGCATGAAATGGCGAGTGAAATGCGCTATTAGACTTCTATGGCAGGGCGAACAGAGACACGATTAGATCATTTTACATTAAGGTTAATATAAGAATTCAGGGAAATTCTATCACATTTGTTCAATTTACGTCGCTGCTATTCCAGATAGCGTATTGGGCTATGCGGCAGCTTAAAGCACATGAAATGGCGAGTATAATGCACTATCAAACTTCTATGATAGGGCAAACAGAGGCCCGATTACATCATTTTATATTACGGTTAATATAAGAATGCAGCGTAATTCTATCACATTTGTTCAACTTACGTAGCTCCTATTTCAGATACCGTACTGGGCTAGGCGGCATCATAAAGCGCGTGGAATGGCGAGTAAAATGCACTACTAAACTTCTATGATAGGGCAACCAGACCCCCGATTAGATCATTTTATATTTTGTTTAATATAAGATTTCAGGGAAATTCTATCGCATTTGTTCAATTTACGTCGCTCCTATTTCAGATAGCGTATTCGGCTAAGCGGCATCTCAAAGCGCATGCAATGGCGAATAAAATGCACTCTTACACTTCTAGGCTAGGGCGAACAGAGACCCGATCAGATCATTTTACATTATGGTTAATAAAAGAATTCAGCGAAATTCTATCACATTTGTTCAACTTACGTCGCTCCTATTTCAGATAGCGTATTGGGCTAAGCGGTATCTCAAAGCGCATGAAATGGCGAGTAAAATGCAATACTAAACTTCTAGGATAAGGCAAACAGAGACCCGATTAGATTATTTTATATTACGATTAATATAAGAATTCAGCGTAATTCTATCACATTTGTTCAACTTACGTCGCTGCTAATTTAGATAGCGTACTAGGCTAGGCGGCATCTTAAAGCGCGTGGAATGGCGAGTAACATGCACTGCTAAACTTTTATGATAGGGCAATCAGAGACCCGATTAGATCATTTTATATTTTGTTTAATATAAGATTTCAGGGAAATTCTATCACATTTGTTCAATTTACGTCGCTCCTATTTCAGATAGCGTATTGGGCTAAGCGGCAGCTCAAAGCGCATGAAATGGCGAGTAAAATGCAATATTAAGCTTCTAGGGTAGGGCAAACAGACACCCGATTAGATCATTTTATATTATGGTTAATTTAAGAATTCAGCAAAATTCTATCACATTTGTTCAATTTACGTCGCTCCTATTTCAGATAGCGTATTGGGAAAAGCGGCATCTCAAAGCGTATGAAATGGCGAATAAAATGCACTGTTAAAGTTCTAGGCTAGGGCGAACAGAGATCCGATTAGATCATTTTACATTATTGTTAATAAAAGAGTTTAGCGAAATTCTATCACATTTGTTCAACTTATATCGCTCCTATTTCAGATAGCGTATTAGGCTAAGCGGCATCTCAAAGCGCATGAAATGACGAGTAAAATGCACTATTAAAGCTCTAGGGTACGGCAAACAGAGACCCGATTAGATCATTTTATATTATGGTTAATTTAAGAATTGAGCGAAATTCTATCACATTCGTTCAATTTACGTCGCTCCTATTTCAGATAGCGTATTGGGCAAAGCGGCATCTCAAAGCGCATGAAATGACGAGTAAAATGCACTATTAAACTTCTAGGGTAGGGCAAGCAGAGACTCGATTAGATCATTTTATATTATGGTTAATTTAAGAATTCAACAAAATTCTATCACATTCGTTCAATTTAGGTCGCTCCTATTTCAGATAGCGTATTGGGCTATGCGGTATCTCAAAGTATATGAAATGGCGAATAAAATGCACTATTAAAGTTCTAGGCTAGGGCGAACAGAGATCCGATTAGATCATTTGTTATTATGGTTAATTTAAGAATTCAGCGAAATTCTATCACATTTGTTCAATTTATGTCGCTCCTATTTCAGATAGCGTATTGGGCTAAGCGGCATCTCGAAGCGCATGAAATGGCGAGTATAATGCACTATTAAACTTCTAGGGTAAGGCAAACAGAGGCCCGATTACATCATTTTATATTACGGTTAATATAAGAATGCAGCGTAATTCTATCACATTTGTTCAACTTACGTCGCTCATATTTCAGATAGCGTACTGGGCTAGGCGGCATCTTAAAGCGCGTGGAATGGCGAGTAAAATGCACTACTAATCTTCTATGATAGGGCAATCAGAGACCCGATTAGATCATTTTATATTTTGTTTAATATAAGATTTCAGGGAAATTCTATCACATTTGTTCAATTTACGTCGCTCCCATTTCAGACAGCGTATTGGGCGAAGCGGCATCTCAAAGCGCATGAAATGGCGACTAAAATGCACTATTAAACTTCTAGGGTAGGGTAAGCAGAGACCCGATTAGATCATTTTATATTATGGTTAATTTAAGATTTCAGCAAAATTCTATCACATTTGTTCAATTTACATCGCTCCTATTTCAGATACCGTACTGGGCTCGGCGGCATCTTAAAGCGCGTGGAATGGCGAGTGAAATGCACTATTAGACTTCTATGGTAGGGCGAAAAGAGACCCGATTAGATCATTTTATATTATGGTTAATTTAAGAATTCAGCGAAATTCTATCACATTTGTTCAATTTACGTCGCTCCTATTTCAGATAGCGTATTGGGCTAAGCGGCATCTCAAGGCGCATGAAATGGCGAATAAAATGCGCTATTAAACTTCTAGGCTAGGGCGAACAGAGATCCGATTAGGTTATTTTATATTATGGTTAATTTAAGAATTCAGCGAAATTCTATCACATTTGTTCAATTTACGTCGCTCCTATAACAGGTAGCTTATTGGGCTCAGCGGCATCTCAAAGCGCATGAAATGACGAGTGAAATGCACTATTAAACTTCTAGGCTAGGGCGAACAGAGACCCGAGCAGATCATTTTACATTATGGTTAATAAAAGAATTCAGCGAAATTCTATCACATTTGTTCAACTTACGTCGCTCCTATTTCAGATAGCGTATTGGGCTAAGCGGCATCTCAAAGCGCATGAAATGGCGAGTGAAATGCACCGTTAGACTTCTATGGTAGGGCGAACAGAGACACGATTAGATCATTTTATATTTTGGTTAATATAAGAATTCAGTGAAATTCTATCACATTTGTTCAATTTACGTCGCTCCTATTTCAAGTAGCGTATTGGGCTCAGCGGCATCTCAAAGCGCATGAAATGGCGAGCAAAATGCACTATTAAACTTCTATCCTCGGGCAATCAGAGACCCGATTAGATCATTTTATATTTTGGTTAATATAAGAATTCAGTGAAATTCTATCACATTTGTTCAATTTACGTCGCTCCTATTTCAGATAGCGTATTGGGAAAAGCGGCATCTCAAAGCGTATGAAATGTGCGAATAAAATGCACTATTAAAGTTCTAGGTTAGGGCGAACAGAGACCCGATTAGATCATTTTACATTATGGTTAATAAAAGAATTCAGCGAAATTCTATCACATTTGTTCAACTTACGTCGCTCCTATTTCAGATAGCGTACTGGGCTAGGCGCCATCTTAAAGTGCGTGGAATGGCGAGTAAAATGCACTGCTCAACTTTTATGATAGGGCAATCAGAGACCCGATTAGCTCATTTTATATTTTGTTTAATATAAGATTTCAGGGAAATTCTATCACATTTGTTCAATTTACGTCGCTCCTATTTCAGATAGCTTATTGGGCTAAGCGGCATGTCAAAGCGCATGAAATGACGAGTGAAATGCACTGTTAAACTTCAATGATAGGGCAATCAGAGACCCGATTAGATCATTTTATATTTTGTTTAATATAAGATTTCAGGGAAATTCTATCACATTTGTTCAATTTACGTCGCTCCTATTTCAGATAGCTTATTGGGCTAAACGGCATCTGAAGGCGCATGAAATGGCGAGTAAAATGCACTATTAAACTTCTAGGGTAGGGCAAACAGAGATCCGATTTGATCATTTTATATTATGGTTAATTTAAGAATTCAGCAAAATTCTCTCACATTTGTTCAATTTACGTCGTTCCTATTTCAGATAGCGTCCTGGGCTAAGCGGCATCTAAAAGCGCATGAAATGGCGAGTATAATGCACTATTATTCTTCTAGGATAAGGCAAATATTGACCCGATTAGATCATTTTATATTACGGTTAATATAAGAATGCAGCGTGATTCTATCACATTTGTTCAAGTTACGTCGCTCCTATTTCAGATAGCGTACTGGGCTAGGCGGCATCTTAAAGCGCGTGGAATGGCGAGTAAAATGCACTATTAAACTTCTATGATAGCGCAATCAGAGACCCGATTAGATCATTTTATATTTTGGTTAATATAAGAATTCAACGAAATTCTATCACATTTGTAAAATTTACGTCGCTCCTATTACAGATAGCTTATTGGGCTTAGCGGCATCTCAAAGCACATGCAATGGCGAGTAAAATGCACTATTAAACTTCTACGGTAGGGCAAACAGAGACCCGATTAGATCATTTTATATTATGGTTAATTTAAGAATTCAGTGAAATTCTATCACATTTGTTCAATTTACGTCGCTCCTATTTCAGATAGCGTATTGGGCTAAGCGGCATCTCAAAGCGCATGAAATGGCGAGTGAAATGCACTATTAGACTTCTATGGTAGGGCGAACAGAGACCCGATTGGATCATTTTACATTAAGGTTAATATAAGAATTCACGGGAATTCTATCACATTTGTTCAAGTTACGTCGTTCCTATTTCAGATAGCGTCCTAGGCTAAGCGGCATCTAAAAGCGCATGAATTGGCGAATAAAATGCACTATTAAACTTCTAGGCTAGGGCGAACAGAGACCCGATTAGATAATTTTATATTATGGTTAATATAAGATTTCAGGGAGATTCTATCACATCTGTTCAATTTACGTCGCTCCTATTTCAGATAGCGTATTCGGCTAAGCGGCATCTCAAAGCGCATAAAGTGGCGAATAAAATGCACTATTAAACTACTAGGCTAGGGCGAACAGAGACCCGATTAGATCATTTTATATTATGGTTAATATAAGATTTCAGGGAGATTCTATCACATCTGTTCAATTTACGTCGCTCCTATTTCAGATAGCGTATTCGGCTAAGCGGCATCTCAAAGCGCATGAAATGGCGAGTAAAATGCGCTATTAAACTTCTAGGATAAGGCAAACAGAGACCCGATTAGATCATTTTATATTACGGTTAATATAAGAATGCAGCGTAATTCTATCACATTTGTTCAAGTTACGTCGCTCCTATTTCAGATAGCGTACTGGGCTAGGCGGCATCTTAAAGCGCGTGGAATGGCGAGTAAAATGCACTACTAATCTTCTATGATAGGGCAATCAGAGACCCGATTAGATCATTTTATATTTTGATCAATAAAATATTTCAGGGAAATTCTATCACATTTGTTCAATTTACGTCGCTCCTACTTCAGATGGCGTATTGGGCTAAGCGGGATCTCAAAGCGCATGAAATGGCGAGTGAAATGCACCATTAGACTTCTATGGTAGGGCGAACAGAGACCCGATTAGATCATTTTACATTAATGTTAATACAAGGATTCACGGAAATTCTATCACATTTGTTCAATTTACGTCGCTCCTGTTTCAGATAGCGTATTCGGCTAAGCGGCATCTCAAAGCGCATGAAATGGCGAATAAAATGCACTATTAAACTACTAGGCTAGGGCGAACAGAGACCCGATTAGATCATTTTATATTTTGGTTAATATAAGAATTCTGCGAAATTCTATCACATTTGTTCAATTTACGTCGCTCCTATTTCAGATAGCTTATTGGGCTTAGCGGCATCTCAATCCGCATGAAATGACGAGTATAATGCACTATTAAACTTCTAGGATAAGGCAAACAGAGACCCGATTAGATCATTTTACATTAAGGTTAATATAAGAATTCAACGAAATTCTTTCACATTTGTTCAATTTACGTCGTTCCTATTTCAGATAGCGTCCTGGGCTAAGCGGCATCTAAAAGCGCGTGAAATGGCGAGTATAATGCACTATTATACTTCTAGGATAAGGCAAACAGAGACCTGATTAGATCATTTTATGTTACGGTTAATATGAGAATGCAGCGTGATTCTATCACATTTGTTCAAGTTACGTCGCTCCTATTTCAGATAGCGTACTGGGCTAGGCGGCATCTTAAAGCGCGTGGAATGGCGAGTGAAATGCACTATTAAACTTCTATGATAGGGCTATCAGAGACCCGATTAGATCATTTTATGTTTTGGTTAATATAAGAATTCAACGAAATTCTATCACATTTGTAAAATTTACGTCGCTCCTATTTCAGATAGCGTACTGGGCTAGGCGGCATCTTAAAGCGCATGAAATGACGAGTGAAATGCACTATTAAACTTCTAGGGTAGGGCAAACAGAGACCCGATTAGATCATTTTATATTTTGTTTAATATAAGATTTCAGGGAAATAGTATCACATTTGTTCAATTTACGTCCCTCCAATTTCAGATAACGTATTGGGCTAAGCGGCACCTCAAAGCGCATGAAATGGAGAATAAAATGCACTATTAAACTTCTAGGCTAGGGCGAACAGAGGCCCGAGCAGATCATTTTACATTATGGTTAATAAAAGAATTCAGCGTAATTCTATCACATTTGTTCAACTTACGTCGCTCCTATTTCAGATAGCGTATTGGGCTAAGCGGCATCTCAAAGCGCATGAAATGGCGAGTGAAATGCACTATTAGACTTCTATGGTAGGGCGAACAGAGACCCGATTGGATCATTTTACATTAAGGTTAATATAAGAATTCACGGGAATTCTATCACATTTGTTCAATTTACGTCGCTCCTATTCCAGATAGCGTATTGGGCTAAGCGGCATCTCAAAGCGCATGAAATGGCGAGTAAAATGCGCTATTAAATTTCTAGGATAAGGCAAACAGAGACCCGATTAGATCATTTTATATTACGGTTAATATAAGAATTCAGCGTAATTCTATCACATTTGTTAAACTTACGTCGCTCCTATTTCAGATAGCGTACTGGGCTAAGCGGCATCTCAAAGCGCATGAAATGGCGAGTGAAATGCACCATTAGACTTCTATGGTAGGGCGAACAGAGACACGATTAGATCATTTTATATTTTGGTTAATATAACAATTCAGTGAAATTCTATCACATTTGTTCAATTTACGTCGCTCCTATTTCAAGTAGCGTATTGGGCTCAGCGGCATCTCAAAGCGCATGAAATGGCGAGCAAAATGCACTATTAAACTTCTATCCTCGGGCAATCAGAGACCCGATTAGATCATTTTATATTTTGGTTAATATAAGAATTCAGTGAAATTCTATCACATTTGTTCAATTTACGTCGCTCCTATTTCAGATAGCGTATTGGGCAAAGCGGCATCTCAAAGCGTAAGAAATGTGCGAATAAAATGCACTATTAAAGTTCTAGGTTAGGGCGAACAGAGACCCGATTAGATCATTTTACATTATGGTTAATAAAAGAATTCAGCGAAATTCTATCACATTTGTTCAACTTACGTCGCTCCTATTTCAGATAGCGTACTGGGCTAGGCGCCATCTTAAAGTGCGTGGAATGGCGAGTAAAATGCACTGCTCAACTTTTATGATAGGGCAATCAGAGACCCGATTAGCTCATTTTATATTTTGTTTAATATAAGATTTCAGGGAAATTCTATCACATTTGTTCAATTTACGTCGCTCCTATTTCAGATAGCTTATTGGGCTAAGCGGCATGTCAAAGCGCATGAAATGACGAGTGAAATGCACTGTTAAACTTCAATGATAGGGCAATCAGAGACCCGATTAGATCATTTTATATTTTGTTTAATATAAGATTTCAGGGAAATTCTATCACATTTGTTCAATTTACGTCGCTCCTATTTCAGATAGCTTATTGGGCTAAACGGCATCTGAAGGCGCATGAAATGGCGAGTAAAATGCACTATTAAACTTCTAGGGTAGGGCAAACAGAGACCCGATTAGATCATTTTATATTGTGGTTAATTTAAGAATTCAGCAAAATTCTATCACATTTGTTCAATTTACGTCGCTCCTATTTCAGATAGCGTACTGGGCTAGGCGGCATCTTAAAGCGCGTGGAATGGCGAGTAATATGCACTACTAAACTTCTATGATAAGGCAATCAGAGACCCGATTAGATCATTTTATATTTTGTTTAATATAAGTTTCAGGGAAATTCTATCACATTTTTTCAATTTACGTCGCTCCTATTTCAGATAGCTTATTGGGCTAAGCGGCATCCGAAGGCGAATGAAATGGCGAGTAAAATGCACTATTAAACTTCTATGATAGGGCAATCAGAGACCCGATTAGATCATTTTATATTTTGGTTAATATAAGAATTCAACGAAATTCTATCACATTCGTTCAATTTACGTCGCTCCTATTACAGATAGCTTATTGGGCTTAGCGGCATCTCAAAGCGCATGGAATGACGAGTGAAATGCACTATTAACCTTCTAGGGTAGGGCAAACAGTGACGCGATTAGATCATTTTATATTATGGTTAATTTAAGAATTCAGCGAAATTCTATCATATTTGTTCAACTTACGTCGCTCCTATTTCAAATAGCGTATTGAGCTAAGCGGCATCTCAAAGTGCATGAAATGGCGAGAGAAATGCACTATTAAACTTCTAGGGTAGAGCAAACAGAGACCCGATTAGATCATTTTGTACTATGGTTAATTTAAGAATTCAGCAAAATTCTATCACATTTGTTCAATTTACGTCGCTCCTATTGCAGATAGCGAACTGGGCTATGCGGCATCTTAAAGCGTTCGGAATGGCGAGTAAAATGCACTATTTAACTTCTATCCTAGGGCAATCAGAGACCCGATTAGATCATTTTATATTTTGGTTAATATAAGAATTCAGTGAAATTCTATCACATTTGTTCAATTTACGTCGCTCCTATTTCAGATAGCGTATTGGGCAAAGCGGCATCTCAAGGCGTTTGAAATGGCGAATAAAATGCACTATTAAAGTTCTAGGCTCGGGCGGGCAGAGATCCGATTAGATCATTTTACATTATGGTTAATAAAAGAATTCAGCGAAATTCTATCACATTTGTTCAACTTATATCGCTCCAATTTCAGATAGCTTATTAGGCTAAGCGGCATCTCAAAGCGCATGAAATGACGAGTAAAATGCACTATTAAAGTTCTAGGGTAGGGCAAACAGAGACCCGATTAGATCATTTTATATTATGGTTAATTTAAGGATTGAGCGAAATTCTCTCACATTTGTTCAAGTTACGTCGCTCCTATTTCAGATAGCGTACTGGGCTAGGCGGCATCTAAAAGCGCGTGAAATGGCGAGTATAATGCACTATTAAACTTCTATGATAGGGCAATCAGAGACCCGATTAGATCATTTTATGTTTTGGTTAATATAAGAATTCAACGAAATTCTATCACATTTGTAAAATTTACGTCGCTCCTATTTCAGATAGCGTACTGGGCTAGGCGGCATCTTAAAGCGCATGAAATGACGAGTGAAATGCACTATTAAACTTCTAGGGTAGGGCAAACAGAGACCCGATTAGATCATTTTATATTTTGTTTAATATAAGATTTCAGGGAAATAGTATCACATTTGTTCAATTTACGTCCCTCCAATTTCAGATAGCGTATTGGGCTAAGCGGCATCTCAAAGCGCATGAAATGGAGAATAAAATGCACTATTAAACCTCTAGGCTAGGGCGAACAGAGACCCGAGCAGATCGTTTTACATTATGGTTAATAAAAGAATTCAGCGTAATTCTATCACATTTGTTCAACTTCCGTCGCTCCTATTTCAGATAGCGTATTGGGCTAAGCGGCATCTCAAAGCGCATGAAATGGCGAGTGAAATGCACTATTAGACTTCTATGGTAGGGCGAACAGAGACCCGATTGGATCATTTTACATTAAGGTTAATATAAGAATTCACGGGAATTCTATCACATTTGTTCAATTTACGTCGCTCCTATTCCAGATAGCGTATTGGGCTAAGCGGCATCCCAAAGCGCATGAAATGGCGAGTAAAATGCGCTACTAAATTTCTAGGATAAGGCAAACAGAGACCCGATTAGATCATTTTATATTACGGTTAATATAAGAATTCAGCGTAATTCTATCACATTTGTTCAAGTTACGTCGCTCCTATTTCAGATAGCGTACTGGGATAGGCGGCATCTTAAAGCAAGTGGAATGGCGAGTAAAATGCACTACTAATCTTCTATGATAGGGCAATCAGAGACCCAATTAGATCATTTTATATTTTGATTAATATACGATTTCAGGGAAATTCTATCACATTTGTTCAATTTACGTCGCTCCTACTTCAGATGGCGTATTGGGCTAAGCGGGATCTCAAAGCGCATGAAATGGCGAGTGAAATGCACTATTAGACTTCTATGGTAGGGCGAACAGAGACCCGATTAGATCATTTTACATTAATGTTAATACAAGGATTCACGGAAATTCTATCACATTTGTTCAATTTACGTCGCTCCTATTTCAGATAGCGTATTCGGCTAAGCGGCATCTCAAAGCGCATGAAATGGCGAATAAAATGCACTATTAAACTTCTAGGCTAGGGCGCACAGAGACCCGATTAGATCATTTTACATTAAGGTTACTATAAGAATTCACGGAAATTCTATCACATTTGTTCAATTTACGTCGCTCCTATTTCAGATAGCGTATCGGGCTATGCGGCATCTCAAAGCACATGCAATGGCGAGTAAAATGCACTATTAAACTTCTACGGTAGGGCAAACAGAGACCCGATTAGATCATTTTATATTATGGTTAATTTAAGAATTCAGTGAAATTCTATCACATTTGTTCAATTTACGTCGTTCCTATTTCAGATAGCGCCCTAGGCTAAGCGGCATCTAAAAGCGCATGAAATGGCGAATAAAACGCACTATCAAACTTCTAGGCTACGGCGAACAGAGACCCGATTAGATCATTTTATATTATGGTTAAGATAAGATTTCAGGGAGATTCTATCACATCTGTTCAATTTACGTCGCTCCTATTTCAGATAGCGTATTCGGCTAAGCGGCATCTCAAAGCGCATAAAATGGCGAATAAAATGCACTATTAAACTGCTGGGCTAGGGCGAACAGAGACCCGATTAGATCATTTTATATTTTGGTTAATATAAGAATTCTGCGAAATTCTATCACATTTGTTCAATTTACGTCGCTCCTATTTCAGATAGCTTATTGGGCTTAGCGGCATCTCAATCCGCATGAAATGTCGAGTATAATGCACTATTAAACTTCTAGGATAAGGTAAACAGAAACCCGATTAGATCATTTTACATTAAGGTTAATATAAGAATTCAACGAAATTCTATCACATTTGTAAAATTTACGTCGCTCCTATTACAGATAGCTTATTGGGCTTAGCGGCATCTCAAAGCGCATGAAATGACGAGTGAAATGCACTATTAAACTTGTAGGGTAGGGCGAACAGAGACCCGCTCAGATCATTTTACATTATGGTTAATAAAAGAATTCGCGGCATCACAAAGCGAGTGAAATGCACCATTAGACTTCTATGGTAGGGGAAACAGAGACCCGATTAGATCATTTTACATTAAGGTTAATATAAGGATTCACGGAAATTCTATCACATTTGTTCAATTTACGTCGCTCCGATTTCAGATATCGTATTGGGCTATGCGGCATCTCAAAGCGCATGAAATGGCGAGTAAAATGCACTATTAAACTTCTGTGGTAGGGCGAACACAGACCCGATTAGATCATTTTACATTAAGGTTAATATAAGGATTCACGGAAATTCTATCACATTTGTTCAATTTACGTCGCTTCTATTTCAGACAGCGTATTGGGCTATGCGGCATCTCAAAGCGCATGAAATGGCGAGTAAAATGCACTATTAAACTTCTAGGGTAGGGCAAACAGAGACCCGATGAGATCATTTTATATTATGGTTAATTTAAGAATTCCGCGAAATTCTATCACATTTGTTCAATTTACGTCGCTCCTATTTCAGATAGCGTATTGGGCTAAGCGGCCTCTCAAAGCGCATGAAATGGCGAGTAAAATGCGCTATTAAACTTTTAGGATAAAGCAAACGGAGACCCGATTAGATCATTTTATATTACGGTTAATATAAGAATTCAGCGTAATTCTATCACATTTGTTCATCTTACGTTGCTCCTATTTCAGATAGCGTACTGGGCTAGGCGGCATCTTAAAGCGCGTGGAAGGGCGAGTAAAATGCACTACTAAACTTCTATGATAGAGCAATCAGAGACCCGATTAGATCATTTTATATTTTGTTTAATATAAGATTTCAGGGAAATTCTATCACATTTGTTCAATTTACGTCGCTCCTATTTCAGATAGCGTATTGGGCTAAGCGGAATCACAAAGCGCATGAAATGGCGAACAAAATGCACTAGTAAACTTCTAGGCTATGGCGAACAGAGATCAGATTAGATCATTTTATATTTTGGTTAACATAAGAATACTGCGAAATTCTATCACATTTGTTCAATTTACGTCGCTCCTATTTCAGATAGTTTATTGGGCTTAGCGGCATCTCAAAGCGCATGAAGTGACGAGTGAAATGCACTATTAAACTTCTAGGGTAGGGCGAACAGAGACCCGATTAGATCATTTTACATTAAGGTTAATATAAGAATTCAGGGAAATTCTATCACATTTGTTCAATTTACGTCGCTCCTATTTCAGATAGCGTATTGGGCTAGGCGGCATCTCAAAGCGCATGAAATGACGAGTGAAATGCACTATTATACTTCTAGGGTAGGGCGAACAGAGACCCGAAGAGATCATTTTACATTAAGGTGAATATAAGAATGCAGCGTAATTCTGTCACATTTGTTCAACTTACGTCGCTCCTGTTTCAGATAGCGTATTGGGTTAAGCGTCATCTCAAAGCGCATGAAATGACGAGTGACATGCACTGTTAAACTTCTAGGGTAGGGCGAACAGAGACCCGATTCGATCATTTTACATTAAGGTTAATATAAGTATTCAGCGAGATTCTATCACACTTGTTCAATTTGCGTCGCTTCTATTTCAGACAGCGTACTGGGCTAGGCGGCATTTTAAAGCGCGTGGAATGGCGAGTAAAATGCACTATTAACTTTCTATGATAGGGCAATCAGAGACTAGATTAGATCATTTTATACTTTGGTTAATATAAGAATTCAGCGAAATTCTATCACATTGGTTCAATTTACGTCGCTCCTATTTCAGATAGCGTATTGGGCTAAGCGGCATCTCAAAGCGCATGAAATGACGAGTGAAATGCACTATTCAACTTCTAGGGTAGGGCAAACAGGGACCCGATTAGATCATTTTATATTATGGTTAATTTAAGAATTCAGCAAAATTCTATCACATTTGCTCAATTTACGTCGCTCCTATTTCAGATAGCGTACTGGGCTAGGCGGCATCTTAAAGCGCGTGGAATGGCGAGTAAAATGCACTATTAAACTTCTATGATAGGGCAATCAGAGACCCGACTAGATCATTTTATATTTTGGTTAATATAAGAATTCAGCGAAATTCTATCACATTTGTTCAATTTACGTCGCTCCTATTTCAGATAGCGTATTGGGGTAAGCGGCATCTCAAAGCGCATGAAATGGCGAGTAAAATGCACTATTAAACATATAGGGTAGGGCAAACAAAGACCCGATTAGATCCTTTTATATTATGGTTAATTTCAGAATTCAGCAAAATTCTATCACATTTGTACAATTTACGTCGCTCCTATTTCGGATAGCGTACTGGGCTAGGCGGCATTCTAAAGCGCGTGGAGTGGCGAGTAAAATGCACTATTAATCTTCTATGATAGGGCAATCAGAGACCCAATTAGATCATTTTATATTTTGGTTAATATAAGAATTCAGCGAAATTCGATCACATTTGTTCAATTCACGTCGCTCCTATTTCAGATAGCGTATTGGGCTAAGCGGCATCTCAAAGCGCATGACATGGCGAGTAAAATGCAATACTAAACTTCTAGGATAAGGCAAACAGAGACCCGATTAGATCGTTTTATATGACGGTTAATTTAAGAATTTAGCGAAATACTATCACATTTGTTCAATTTACGTCGCTCCTATTTCAGATAGCTAATTGGGCTAAGCGGCATCTCAAAGCGCATGAAATGGCGAGTGAAATGCACTATTAATCTTCTAGGGTAGGGCGAACAGAGACCCGATTAGAACACTTTACATTAAGGTTTATATAAGAATTCAGCGAAAGTCTCTCACATTTGTTCAATTTACGTCGCTGATATTTCAGATAGCGTATTGGGCTAAGCGGCATCTCAATGCGCATGAAATGGCGAGTAAAATGCACTGTTAAACTTCTAGGATAAGGCAAGCAGAGACCCGATTCGATCATTTTATATTATGGTTAATATAAGAATTCAGCGAAATTCTCTCACATTTGTTCAATTTACGTCGCTCCTATTTCAGATAGCGTATTGGGTTAAGCGGCATCTCAAAGCGCATGGAATGGCGAGTAAAATGCACTATTAAACTTCTAGGGTAGGGCAAACAGAGACCCGATTAGATCATTTTATATTATGGTTAATTTAAGAATTCAGCAAAATTCTATCACATTGTTCAGTTTACGTCGCTCCTATTTCGGATAGCGTACTAGGCTAGGCGGCATCCTAAAGCGCGTGGAGTGGCGAGTAAAATGCACTATTAATCTTCTATGATAGGGCAATCAGAGACCCGATTAGATCATTTTATATTTTGGTTAATATAAGAATTCAGTGAAATTCTATCACATTTGTTCAATTTACGTCGCTCCTATTTCAGATAGCGTATTGGGCTATGCGGCATCTTAAAGCGCTCGGAATGGCGAGTAAAATGCACTATTAAACTACTATGCTAGGGTAATCAGAGACCCGATTAGATCATTTTATATTTTGGTTAATATAAGAATTCAGTGAAATTCTATCACATTTGTTCAATTTACGTCGGTCCTATTTCAGATAGCGTGTTGGGCAAAGCGGCATCTCAAAGCGTATTAAATGGCGAATAAAATGCACTATTAAAGTTCTAGGCTCGGGCGAACAGAGATCCGATTAGATCATTTTACATTATGGTTAATAAGAGAATTCACCGAAATTCTATCACATTTGTTCAACTTATATCGCTCCAATTTCAGATAGCGTATTAGGCTAAGCGGCATCTGAAAGCGCATGAAATGACGAGTAAAATGCACTATTAAAGTTCTAGGGTAGGGCAAACAGAGACCCGATTAGATCATTTTATATTATGGTTAATTTAAGTATTGAGCGAAATTCTATCACATTCGTTCAATTTACGTCGCTCCTATTTCAGATAGCGTATTGGGCAAAGCGGCATCTCAAAGCGCATGAAATGACGAGTAAAATGCACTATTAAAGTTCTAGGGTAGGGCAAGCAGAGACTCGATTAGATCATTTTATATTATGGTTAATTTAAGAATTCAGCAAAATTCTATCACATTCGTTCAATTTAGGTCGATCCTATTTCAGATAGCGTCTTGGGCTAAGTGGCATCTCAAAGCGCATGAAATGACGAGTAAAATGCACTATTAATCTTCTATGATAGGGTAATCAGAGACCCGATTAGATCATTTTATATTTTGTTTAATATAAGATTTCAGGGAAATTCTATCACATTTGTTCAATTTACGTCGCTCCTAATTCAGATAGCGTATTGGGCAAAGCGGCATCTCAAAGCGCATGAAATGACGAGTAAAATGCACTATTAAACTTCTAGGGTAGGGCAAACAGAGACCCGATTAGATCATTTTATGTTATGGTTAATTTAAGAATTCAGCAAAATTCTATCACATTTGTTCAATTTACGTCGCTCCTATTTCAGATAGCGTACTGGGCTAGGCGGCAACTTAAAGCGCGTGGAATGGCGAGTAAAATGCACTATTAAACTTCTATGATAGGGCAATCAGAGACCCGACTAGATCATTTTATATTTTGGTTAATATAAGAATTCAGCGAAATTCTATCACATTTGTTCAATTTACGTCGCTCCTATTTCAGATAGCTTATTGGGCTAAGCGGCATCGCAAAGCGCATGAAATGACGAGTGAAATGCACTATTAAACTTCTAGGGTACGGCGAACAGAGACCCGATTAGATCATTTTATATTACGGTTAATATAAGAATTTAGCAAAATTCTATCACATTGTTCAGTTTACGTCGCTCCTATTTCAGATAGCGTACTGGGCTAGGCGGCATCTTAAAGCGTGTGAAATGGCGAGTAAAATGCAGTATTAAACTTCTATGATAGGGCTATCGGAGACCCGATTAGATCATTTTATATTTTGGTTAATATAAGAATCCAGCGAAATTCTATCACATTCGTTCAATTTACGTCGCTCCTATTTCAGATAGCGTATTGGGCTAAGCGGCATCTCAAAGCGCATGAAATGGCGAGTAAAATGCACTATTAAACTACTAGGGTAGGGCAAACAGAGACCCGATTAGATCATTTTATATTATGGTTAATTTAAGAATTCAGCCAAATTCTATCACATTTGTTCAATTTACGTCGCTCCTATTGCATATATCGTATTGGGCTAAGCGGCATCTCAAAGCGCATGAAATGGCGAGTAAAATGCACTGCTAAACTTCTAGGGTAGGGCGAAGAAAGGCCCGATTAGATCATTTTACATTAAGGTTAATATAAGAATTCAGCGTAATTCTATCACATTTGTTCAACTTACGTCGCTCCTATTTCAGATAGTGTAAGGGGCTAGGCGGCATCTTAAAGCGTGTGGAAAGGCGAGGTAAATGCACTATTAAACTTCTATGATGGGGCAATCAGAGACCCGACTAGATCATTTTATATTTTGGTTAATATAAGAATTCAGCGAGATTCTATCACATTTGTTCAATTTACGTCGCTCCTATTACAGATAGCTTATTGGGCTTAGAGGCATCTCAAAGCGCATGAAATGACGAGTGAAATGCACTATTAAACTTCTAGGCTAGGGCAAACAGAGACCCGATTAGATCATTTTATATTATGGTTAATTTAAGAATTCAGCCAAATTCTATCACATTTGCTCAATTTACGTCGCTCCTATTTCAGATAGCGTACTGGGATACGCGGCATCTTAAAGCGCGTGGAATGCCGAGTAAAATGCACTATTAACCTTCTATGATAGGGCAATCAGAGACCAGACTAGATCATTTTATACTTTGGTTAATATAAGAATTCAGCGAAATTCTATCACATTTGTTCAATTTACGTCGCTCCTATTTCAGATAGCGTATTGGGCTAGGCGGCATCTCAAAGCGCATGAAATGACGAGTGAAATGCACTATTATACTTCTAGGGTAGGGCGAACAGAGACCCGAAGAGATCATTTTACATTAAGGTGAATATAAGAATGCAGCGTAATTCTGTCACATTTGTTCAACTTACGTCGCTCCTGTTTCAGATATCGTATTGGGTTAAGCGTCATCTCAAAGCGCATGAAATGACGAGTGACATGCACTGTTAAACTTCTAGGGTAGGGCGAACAGAGACCCGATTCGATCATTTTACATTAAGGTTAATATAAGTATTCAGCGAGATTCTATCACACTTGTTCAATTTGCGTCGCTTCTATTTCAGACAGCGTACTGGGCTAGGCGGCATCTTAAAGCGCGTGGAATGGCGAGTAAAATGCACTATTAAACTTCTATGATAGGGCAATCAGAGACCCGATTAGATCATTTCATATTATGGTTAATTTAAGAATTCAGCGAAATTCTCTCACATTTGTTCAATTTACGTCGCTCCAATTTCAGATAGCGTATTGGGCTAAGAGGCATCTCAAAGCGCATGAAATGGCGAATAAAATGCACTATTAAACTTCTAGGCTAGGGCGAACAGTGACCCGAGCAGATCATTTTACATTATGGTTAATAAAAGAATTCAGCGTAATTCTATCACATTTGTTCAACTTACGTCGCTCCTATTTCAGATAGCGTATTGGGCTAAGCGGCATCTCAAAGCGCATGAAATGGCGAGTGAAATGCACTATTAGAGTTCTATGGTAGGGCGAACAGAGACCCGATTGGATCATTTTACATTAAGGTTAATATAAGGATTCACGGAAATTCTATCACATTGGTTCAATTTACGTCGCTCCTATTTCAGATAGCTTATTGGGCTAAGCGGCATCGCAAAGCGCATGAAATGACGAGTGAAATGAACTATTAAACTTCTAGGGTACGGCGAACAAAGATCCGATTAGATCATTTTACATTAAGGTTAATATAAGAATTCAGCGAAACTCTATCACATTTGTTCAATTTACGTCGCTCATATTTCAGATAGCATATTGGGCTACACGGTATCTGAAAGCGCACGAAATGGCGAGTAAAATGCCCTATTAAACTTCTAGGGTAGGGCAAACAGAGACCGGATAAGATCATTTTATATTATGGTTAATTTAAGAATTCAGCGAAACTCTATCATATTTGTTCAATTTACGTCGCTCCTATTTCAGATAGCGTATTGGGCTAAGCGGCATCTCAATGCGCATGAAATGACGAGTAAAATGCACTATTAAAGTTCTAGGGTAGGGCAAACAGAGACCCGATTAGATCATTTTATATTATGGTTAATTTAAGTATTGAGCGAAATTCTATCACATTCGTTCAATTTACGTCGCTCCTATTTCAGATAGCGTATTGGGCAAAGCGGCATCTCAAAGCGCATGAAATGACGAGTAAAGTGCACTATTAAAGTTCTAGGGTAGGGCAAGCAGAGACTCGATTAGATCATTTTATATTATGGTTAATTTAAGAATTCAGCAAAATTCTATCGCATTCGTTCAATTTAGGTCGCTCCTATTTCAGATAGCGTCTTGGGCTAAGTGGCATCTCAAAGCGCATGAAATGACGAGTAAAATGCACTATTAATCTTCTATGATAGGGTAATCAGAGACCCGATTAGATCATTTTATATTTTGTTTAATATAAGATTTCAGGGAAATTCTATCACATTTGTTCAATTTACGTCGCTCCTAATTCAGATAGCGTATTGGGCAAAGCGGCATCTCAAAGCGCATGAAATGACGAGTAAAATGCACTATTAAACTTCTAGGGTAGGGCAAACAGAGACCCGATTAGATCATTTTATGTTATGGTTAATTTAAGAATTCAGCAAAATTCTATCACATTTGTTCAATTTACGTCGCTCCTATTTCAGATAGCGTACTGGGCTAGGCGGCAACTTAAAGCGCGTGGAATGACGAGTAAAATGCACTATTAAACTTCTATGATAGGGCAATCAGAGACCCGACTAGATCATTTTATATTTTGGTTAATATAAGAATTCAGCGAAATTCTATCACATTTGTTCAATTTACGTCGCTCCTATTTCAGATAGCTTATTGGGCTAAGCGGCATCGCAAAGCGCATGAAATGACGAGTGAAATGCACTATTAAACTTCTAGGGTACGGCGAACAGAGACCCGATTAGATCATTTTATATTACGGTTAATATAAGAATTCAGCAAAATTCTATCACATTGTTCAGTTTACGTCGCTCCTATTTCAGATAGCGTACTGGGCTAGGCGGCATCTTAAAGCGTGTGAAATGGCGAGTAAAGTGCAGTATTAAACTTCTATGATAGGGCTATCGGAGACCCGATTAGATCATTTTATATTTTGGTTAATATAAGAATCCAGCGAAATTCTATCACATTCGTTCAATTTACGTCGCTCCTATTTCAGATAGCGTATTGGGCTAAGCGCCATCTCAAAGCGCATGAAATGGCGAGTAAAATGCACTATTTAACTACTAGGGTAGCGCAAACAGAGACCCGATTAGATCATTTTATATTATGGTTAATTTAAGAATTCAGCCAAATTCTATCACATTTGTTCAATTTACGTCGCTCCTATTGCATATATCGTATTGGGCTAAGCGGCATCTCAAAGCGCATGAAATGGCGAGTAAAATGCACTGCTAAACTTCTAGGGTAGGGCGAAGAAAGGCCCGATTAGATCATTTTACATTAAGGTTAATATAAGAATTCAGCGTAATTCTATCACATTTGTTCAACTTACGTCGCTCCTATTTCAGATAGTGTACGGGGCTAGGCGGCATCTTAAAGCGTGTGGAAAGGCGAGCTAAATGCACTATTAAACTTCTATGATGGGGCAATCAGAGACCCGACTAGATCATTTTATATTTTGGTTAATATAAGAATTCAGCGAGATTCTATCACATTTGTTCAATTTACGTCGCTCCTATTACAGATAGCTTATTGGGCTTAGAGGCATCTCAAAGCGCATGAAATGACGAGTGAAATGCACTATTAAACTTCTAGGCTAGGGCAAACAGAGACCCGATTAGATCATTTTATATTATGGTTAATTTAAGAATTCAGCCAAATTCTATCACATTTGCTCAATTTACGTCGCTCCTATTTCAGATAGCGTACTGGGATAGGCGGCATCTTAAAGCGCGTGGAATGCCGAGTAAAATGCACTATTAACCTTCTATGATAGGGCAATCAGAGACCAGACTAGATCATTTTATACTTTGGTTAATATAAGAATTCAGCGAAATTCTATCACATTTGTTCAATTTACGTCGCTCCTATTTCAGATAGCGTATTGGGCTAGGCGGCATCTCAAAGCGCATGAAATGACGAGTGAAATGCACTATTATACTTCTAGGGTAGGGCGAACAGAGACCCGAAGAGATCATTTTACATTAAGGTGAATATAAGAATGCAGCGTAATTCTGTCACATTTGTTCAACTTACGTCGCTCCTGTTTCAGATATCGTATTGGGTTAAGCGTCATCTCAAAGCGCATGAAATGACGAGTGACATGCACTGTTAAACTTCTAGGGTAGGGCGAACAGAGACCCGATTCGATCATTTTACATTAAGGTTAATATAAGTATTCAGCGAGATTCTATCACACTTGTTCAATTTGCGTCGCTTCTATTTCAGACAGCGTACTGGGCTAGGCGGCATCTTAAAGCGCGTGGAATGGCGAGTAAAATGCACTATTAAAATTCTATGATAGGGCAATCAGAGACCCGATTAGATCATTTCATATTATGGTTAATTTAAGAATTCAGCGAAATTCTCTCACATTTGTTCAATTTACGTCGCTCCAATTTCAGATAGCGTATTGGGCTAAGCGGCATCTCAAAGCGCATGAAATGGCGAATAAAATGCACTATTAAACTTCTAGGCTAGGGCGAACAGTGACCCGAGCAGATCATTTTACATTATGGTTAATAAAAGAATTCAGCGTAATTCTATCACATTTGTTCAACTTACGTCGCTCCTATTTCAGATAGCGTATTGGGCTAAGCGGCATCTCAAAGCGCATGAAATGGCGAGTGAAATGCACTATTAGAGTTCTATGGTAGGGCGAACAGAGACCCGATTGGATCATTTTACATTAAGGTTAATATAAGGATTCACGGAAATTCTATCACATTGGTTCAATTTACGTCGCTCCTATTTCAGATAGCTTATTGGGCTAAGCGGCATCGCAAAGCGCATGAAATGACGAGTGAAATGAACTATTAAACTTCTAGGGTACGGCGAACAAAGATCCGATTAGATCATTTTACATTAAGGTTAATATAAGAATTCAGCGAAACTCTATCACATTTGTTCAATTTACGTCGCTCATATTTCAGATAGCATATTGGGCTACACGGTATCTGAAAGCGCACGAAATGGCGAGTAAAATGCCCTATTAAACTTCTAGGGTAGGGCAAACAGAGACCGGATAAGATCATTTTATATTATGGTTAATTTAAGAATTCAGCGAAACTCTATCATATTTGTTCAATTTACGTCGCTCCTATTTCAGATAGCGTATTGGGCTAAGCGGCATCTCAATGCGCATGAAATGGCGAGTAAAATGCACTGCTAAACTTCTAGGGTAGGGCGAAGAAAGGCCCGATTAGATCATTTTACATTAAGGTTAATATAAGAATTCAGCGTAATTCTATCACATTTGTTCAACTTACGTCGCTCCTATTTCAGATAGTGTACTGGGCTAGGCGGCATCTTAAAGCGTGTGGAAAGGCGAGCTAAATGCACTATTAAACTTCTATGATAGGGCAATCAGAGACCCGACTGGATCATTTTATATTTTGGTTAATATAAGAATTCAGCGAAATTCTATCACACTTGTTCAATTTACGTCGCTGCTATTTCAGATAGCGTATTGGGGTAAGCGGCATCTCAAAGCGCATGAAATGGCGAGTAAAATGCACTATTAAACATATAGGGTAGGGCAAACAAAGACCCGATTAGATCCTTTTATATTATGGTTAATTTCAGAATTCAGCAAAATTCTATCACATTTGTACAATTTACGTCGCTCCTATTTCGGATAGCGTACTGGGCTAGGCGGCATTCTAAAGCGCGTGGAGTGGCGAGTAAAATGCACTATTAATCTTCTATGATAGGG
This sequence comes from Macropis europaea, assembly GCA_916610135.2. Lineage (NCBI taxonomy): Eukaryota > Metazoa > Arthropoda > Insecta > Hymenoptera > Melittidae > Macropis > Macropis europaea. The sequence continues at coordinate 4,965 of CAKAJE020000517.1, read as the reverse complement.
CAATCAGAGACCCAATTAGATCATTTTATATTTTGGTTAATATAAGAATTCAGCGAAATTCGATCACATTTGTTCAATTCACGTCGCTCCTATTTCAGATAGCGTATTGGGCTAAGCGGCATCTCAAAGCGCATGACATGGCGAGTAAAATGCAATACTAAACTTCTAGGATAAGGCAAACAGAGACCCCATTAGATCGTTTTATATGACGGTTAATTTAAGAATTTAGCGAAATACTATCACATTTGTTCAATTTACGTCGCTCCTATTTCAGATAGCTAATTGGGCAAAGCGGCATCTCAAAGCGCATGAAATGGCGAGTGAAATGCACTATTAATCTTCTAGGGTAGGGCGAACAGAGACCCGATTAGAACACTTTACATTAAGGTTTATATAAGAATTCAGCGAAAGTCTCTCACATTTGTTCAATTTACGTCGCTGATATTTCAGATAGCGTATTGGGCTAAGCGGCATCTCAATGCGCATGAAATGGCGAGTAAAATGCACTGTTAAACTTCTAGGATAAGGCAAGCAGAGACCCGATTCGATCATTTTATATTATGGTTAATATAAGAATTCAGCGAAATTCTCTCACATTTGTTCAATTTACGTCGCTCCTATTTCAGATAGCGTATTGGGTTAAGCGGCATCTCAAAGCGCATGGAATGGCGAGTAAAATGCACTATTAAACTTCTAGGGTAGGGCAAACAGAGACCCGATTAGATCATTTTATATTATGGTTAATTTAAGAATTCAGCAAAATTCTATCACATTGTTCAGTTTACGTCGCTCCTATTTCGGATAGCGTACTAGGCTAGGCGGCATCCTAAAGCGCGTGGAGTGGCGAGTAAAATGCACTATTAATCTTCTATGATAGGGCAATCAGAGACCCGATTAGATCATTTTATATTTTGGTTAATATAAGAATTCAGTGAAATTCTATCACATTTGTTCAATTTACGTCGCTCCTATTTCAGATAGCGTATTGGGCTATGCGGCATCTTAAAGCGCTCGGAATGGCGAGTAAAATGCACTATTAAACTACTATGCTAGGGTAATCAGAGACCCGATTAGATCATTTTATATTTTGGTTAATATAAGAATTCAGTGAAATTCTATCACATTTGTTCAATTTACGTCGGTCCTATTTCAGATAGCGTGTTGGGCAAAGCGGCATCTCAAAGCGTATTAAATGGCGAATAAAATGCACTATTAAAGTTCTAGGCTCGGGCGAACAGAGATCCGATTAGATCATTTTACATTATGGTTAATAAGAGAATTCACCGAAATTCTATCACATTTGTTCAACTTATATCGCTCCAATTTCAGATAGCGTATTAGGCTAAGCGGCATCTGAAAGCGCATGAAATGACGAGTAAAATGCACTATTAAAGTTCTAGGGTAGGGCAAACAGAGACCCGATTAGATCATTTTATATTATGGTTAATTTAAGTATTGAGCGAAATTCTATCACATTCGTTCAATTTACGTCGCTCCTATTTCAGATAGCGTATTGGGCAAAGCGGCATCTCAAAGCGCATGAAATGACGAGTAAAATGCACTATTAAAGTTCTAGGGTAGGGCAAGCAGAGACTCGATTAGATCATTTTATATTATGGTTAATTTAAGAATTCAGCAAAATTCTATCACATTCGTTCAATTTAGGTCGATCCTATTTCAGATAGCGTCTTGGGCTAAGTGGCATCTCAAAGCGCATGAAATGACGAGTAAAATGCACTATTAATCTTCTATGATAGGGTAATCAGAGACCCGATTAGATCATTTTATATTTTGTTTAATATAAGATTTCAGGGAAATTCTATCACATTTGTTCAATTTACGTCGCTCCTAATTCAGATAGCGTATTGGGCAAAGCGGCATCTCAAAGCGCATGAAATGACGAGTAAAATGCACTATTAAACTTCTAGGGTAGGGCAAACAGAGACCCGATTAGATCATTTTATGTTATGGTTAATTTAAGAATTCAGCAAAATTCTATCACATTTGTTCAATTTACGTCGCTCCTATTTCAGATAGCGTACTGGGCTAGGCGGCAACTTAAAGCGCGTGGAATGGCGAGTAAAATGCACTATTAAACTTCTATGATAGGGCAATCAGAGACCCGACTAGATCATTTTATATTTTGGTTAATATAAGAATTCAGCGAAATTCTATCACATTTGTTCAATTTACGTCGCTCCTATTTCAGATAGCTTATTGGGCTAAGCGGCATCGCAAAGCGCATGAAATGACGAGTGAAATGCACTATTAAACTTCTAGGGTACGGCGAACAGAGACCCGATTAGATCATTTTATATTACGGTTAATATAAGAATTTAGCAAAATTCTATCACATTGTTCAGTTTACGTCGCTCCTATTTCAGATAGCGTACTGGGCTAGGCGGCATCTTAAAGCGTGTGAAATGGCGAGTAAAATGCACTATTAAACTTCTATGATAGGGCTATCGGAGACCCGATTAGATCATTTTATATTTTGGTTAATATAAGAATCCAGCGAAATTCTATCACATTCGTTCAATTTACGTCGCTCCTATTTCAGATAGCGTATTGGGCTAAGCGCCATCTCAAAGCGCATGAAATGGCGAGTAAAATGCACTATTAAACTACTAGGGTAGGGCAAACAGAGACCCGATTAGATCATTTTATATTATGGTTAATTTAAGAATTCAGCCAAATTCTATCACATTTGTTCAATTTACGTCGCTCCTATTTCATATATCGTATTGGGCTAAGCGGCATCTCAAAGCGCATGAAATGGCGAGTAAAATGCACTGCTAAACTTCTAGGGTAGGGCGAAGAAAGGCCCGATTAGATCATTTTACATTAAGGTTAATATAAGAATTCAGCGTAATTCTATCACATTTGTTCAACTTACGTCGCTCCTATTTCAGATAGTGTAAGGGGCTAGGCGGCATCTTAAAGCGTGTGGAAAGGCGAGGTAAATGCACTATTAAACTTCTATGATGGGGCAATCAGAGACCCGACTAGATCATTTTATATTTTGGTTAATATAAGAATTCAGCGAGATTCTATCACATTTGTTCAATTTACGTCGCTCCTATTACAGATAGCTTATTGGGCTTAGGAGGCATCTCAAAGCGCATGAAATGACGAGTGAAATGCACTATTAAACTTCTAGGCTAGGGCAAAACAGAGACCCGATTAGATCATTTTATATTATGGTTAATTTAAGAATTCAGCCAAATTCTATCACATTTGCTCAATTTACGTCGCTCCTATTTCAGATAGCGTACTGGGATACGCGGCATCTTAAAGCGCGTGGAATGCCGAGTAAAATGCACTATTAACCTTCTATGATAGGGCAATCAGAGACCAGACTAGATCATTTTATACTTTGGTTAATATAAGAATTCAGCGAAATTCTATCACATTTGTTCATTTACGTCGCTCCTATTTCAGATAGCGTATTGGGCTAAGTGGCATCTCAAAGCGCATGAAATGACGAGTGAAATGCACTATTATACTTCTAGGGTAGGGCGAACAGAGACCCGAAGAGATCATTTTACATTAAGGTGAATATAAGAATGCAGCGTAATTCTGTCACATTTGTTCAACTTACGTCGCTCCTGTTTCAGATATCGTATTGGGTTAAGCGTCATCTCAAAGCGCATGAAAATGACGAGTGACATGCACTGTTAAACTTCTAGGGTAGGGCGAACAGAGACCCGATTCGATCATTTTACATTAAGGTTAATATAAGTATTCAGCGAGATTCTATCACACTTGTTCAATTTGCGTCGCTTCTATTTCAGACAGCGTACTGGGCTAGGCGGCATCTTAAAGCGCGTGGAATGGCGAGTAAAATGCACTATTAAACTTCTATGATAGGGCAATCAGAGACCCGATTAGATCATTTCATATTATGGTTAATTTAAGAATTCAGCGAAATTCTCTTCACATTTGTTCAATTTACGTCGCTCCAATTTCAGATAGCGTATTGGGCTAAGCGGCATCTCAAAGCGCATGAAATGGCGAATAAAATGCACTATTAAACTTCTAGGCTAGGGCGAACAGTGACCCCGAGCAGATCATTTTACATTATGGTTAATAAAAGAATTCAGCGTAATTCTATCACATTTGTTCAACTTACGTCGCTCCTATTTCAGATAGCGTATTGGGCTAAGCGGCATCTCAAAGCGCATGAAATGGCGAGTGAAATGCACTATTAGAGTTCTATGGTAGGGCGAACAGAGACCCGATTGGATCATTTTACATTAAGGTTAATATAAGGATTCACGGAAATTCTATCACATTGGTTCAATTTACGTCGCTCCTATTTCAGATAGCTTATTGGGCTAAGCGGCATCGCAAAGCGCATGAAATGACGAGTGAAATGAACTATTAAACTTCTAGGGTACGGCGAACAAAGATCCGATTAGATCATTTTACATTAAGGTTAATATAAGGAATTCAGCGAAACTCTATCACATTTGTTCAATTTACGTCGCTCATATTTCAGATAGCATATTGGGCTACTCGGTATCTGAAAGCGCACGAAATGGCGAGTAAAATGCCCTATTAAACTTCTAGGGTAGGGCAAACAGAGACCGGATAAGATCATTTTATATTATGGTTAATTTAAGAATTCAGCGAAACTCTATCATATTTGTTCAATTTACGTCGCTCCTATTTCAGATAGCGTATTGGGCTAAGCGGCATCTCAATGCGCATGAAATGACGAGTAAAATGCACTATTAAAGTTCTAGGGTAGGGCAAACAGAGACCCGATTAGATCATTTTATATTATGGTTAATTTAAGTATTGAGCGAAATTCTATCACATTCGTTCAATTTACGTCGCTCCTATTTCAGATAGCGTATTGGGCAAAGCGGCATCTCAAAGCGCATGAAATGACGAGTAAAGTGCACTATTAAAGTTCTAGGGTAGGGCAAGCAGAGACTCGATTAGATCATTTTATATTAT